>JAVQKC010041730.1:0-11084 GCA_036025475.1 Philypnodon macrostomus
ACTGGGGCATTTCCTCTGCGTATTTCTCCTTGCAAGTGAATATTACTAACTTGTTTTGTCCTTCCTTTGCCTTGTTAAATTATAGTATTACGGTGGGCTCTAACCAGCACCCATCAATAACTTAACATACAAATTTTTGAACCGCTTTGCTATATAAGATATGAAAAGTATTGGATCAATGATTAATGATCTATTTTATAGAATCCAAAATGTTTGTATGTATGACCTCATGGCTCACAGAGCAAATGGTCACAGTGGTAATATATTAGTGCTCTGTACTTACTGTACATGACCCGTCCCTTACCTTACACTATGTATATCCTTGTTGGAGTGTGTTGCAACTAATGCCAGTGTACACACAAATAAGAATAAATAAATCATATATAATGGAATTGCTGTGAATAATGGTACTGTCAGGAATAATGCTCCAATAGTAATGGTAATACTACTTAATCGTGATATCCTCTGTATTTGCTATCTCTTGTATATGTAGCAACAAAATGCAGTGTCACATAAACAGTCCCATCGAGCCAGGCCTTTAACCTTCAGTGCCGGCATTGAATACAAAGACACATTTTATGATTCAAGAGAGACACTGGAACAAAATAGTGCGTCACTGTTCATCTGGATCTATGTACTATACTGCAGTACTCTTGTGATGGTCTCACAAATTCAACCAGACCTCTGCATTTAAATATGTCTATGATCTCTTAGAAAGTGGGTCAAATGAGAGCTCATACAAACATGTTTCTTGTCCTATTCACTACAAACAGCTGCTATCAAGCTCAAGTTTGATCTAATGTTTACGTACCATATCATCAAAAACATTATTTGAAACACTGGCGATAGCTAGTTGACCTCATTTTGCCATTACATGAATTGGCTCATTGTTTTTATACATGATGATCTGCCCTCCTTATTCCACACACCTAAAATGGATTTCCATTTTACAGCCTTGTGGTTAGGCAGTGAGAAGTATGGTTTAAATTGGTTAGTATGGGGTGCTTTGTGGCAGACGTGTCCTTGCCAAGAAGCTTGTGTTGTGATCGTTGGGACGGCTGAAGAAAATGAGCATATGCTCTGTGTTACTGTGGGTTCTCTCTGGATACCCTGGCCTCCTCCCACTGTCCAAGAAAAAGCATAATATAAGACTTGGTGACACTAAATTGCCCCTAGTGAATGTGATAGTGAATTGCTCTGTGTCAGCCCTGCAACTAACTGGTCATCATCCAACCTAAAGTCTATTGTTGCTGTGATAGGCTCTCTCAACAGAATAAGCAGAATGAGATGAATGAATTCTCGCTTTATTTGAATTTGTTGGACAAGCGTCGACTATCACAGTGAGATATATGTGATCTGTTTGAAAGCGGGTCAAGTGCCAGATCATGCACCCTATTAACAGTGCCTCGCCCTATATACACACACTACAAAGACCTCCGCCTCAAACCCACTCAGCACATCAAAACAACACTTCAGTTTCACCAGCCCACCCAGGCTCACATCACACAGCAGCGCTAACGAATGGCACAGCTAATTAGCCCTTCTTTTCTTTCTTGTGCCTCCCACTCCCTTAATACCGGATCACAGCGCGAGGTTGGACGGGCACCGTATTCACCGGAGAGGGCCCCTTTACTGCCCAAATCACCAAGACGCCGGTGAGCAATTTCCCTGATTAGCCCTGATTACTCTCTAATTGGAGTTCTCCAAAACACGATGACCTCTGTTTTGTTTACTGATGGGATTAATCACAGTCTGGCAGAATTAGCAATCCCAACTGAATTCTTTCCTATCTCATTATTTAGAAGCTGCATGGATCAGACCCATGGCCCTGACGAGTCCCCCCCACTACTACTTTCTTCGACTGAGCGGCTTAGTGGCTGGTAAATTCTTTGAGATTCTGCACACTTGCTGCACCAGGACGTCCTAAGTGCTCCTGCTCACCCTTTTGATTTATGCAGTAGTTAGTTTAACTCTAACTGAACAAAAGAGGATGGATGTGGGGTTAGGGATGTGAAGGTGCAGTGGGATGGGTAGTTTAATGTTTACCATTGCATTTACAACACAGAATGGTATATATTTTAGTTATTAATCTATCTTCTACTTATTTAAATTTTGTGGAGACTATCCTTGCAATTTAGTGCCTGATCAGGTAGGGTAAACCCACTTCCCCTCCACATGTCTTTGAAAAGCTGGAGTATCACAAGCCTGGTTATGGAGATGTGCGCATCCAGTGTTTAATATATGCCCGACTATAGTTGATGTCTGAACATTAGGAGGCAGATGATTTGCTTTGGCAGTCGCAGAGAGAAAAAGCTGAGAGAAAAGAAGCTGTTTAGCCCCATAAACCAACATACAATGGTAATACATAAGGATGGCTTCAAAGTTTCAAAGGTCTTTGGCAGATCTCTGTGGATTTGGGCAGGGTGTACATTTGACTTTGGCTGCCTCCCTCTGCACCAAACACTATGAATCTGAGCAAAGAAAGAAATCCTATAAAAGATTTAGAGCTTGAGCAAAAAGACGAGACAGGTTCAGGAGGTGAAGGATTAGTTTTGAAATGTAAAACATTACATTTCACCGGGCATCGTAGAGACTAATTGGCAAGGGGAAGATTTGCTAGAAAAGATTAAAAGATTTTTTAAAGTTATAGTAAGCTACATATAGCACACATGGCCAACTGCCAAAAAACAATGAGAAATGAAAAGAAGTTTTGACACACCAACAGACAATGGATTCAGCCTATATTCAAATCCTGCAAAGTCGTCCGTCTCAACTTTCTTTGCTCATTTTGCCTGACTTCCTGCCTTGCCTCTGTCAAATTAGGTTTTAAAATATTATATTATAATATCCTAGCCTTTAAGAAGAAACACAATGGTCATTTCTGAAGATTTTTCTTTCTTTTTTATACATAATGCGCTTTTGGAGTTGACCGAAAAAGAGAAAAATGTGTTTTTCCCCTGATGTGTAGTTAAAAAGGATCCTGTCTGTTTCTTACTAGGGTTTATACTGTGATTGCGTCATATAAAGGATAGGGATATGTCATTTTGACAATCCAAGATACTGACAGAATGAAGATAGTGTAGGCATGCAAATAAGGCCAGACTGATGACATTAACATATTGAGTTTGCATGTATATTTTAGGCAATAATTACTGCTTCATACCTGCTTCATGTTTTGTCTTCTTGTGTGTTCAGAGATGTAGACTTTGATGTCATCAACAAGGCATATTCGCGCCCCCAAGAACCTCTGCTCTCCATAAACCCTAGACATTGTTGTTTGTGAGAAAATCCCACTAAATGGTCACTTTCAGGAATACCAAAAGCAGTCCACCTGGCACCAACAACTGCACCACTTCAAGCCACTTCAAGTTTGTCTTGAACTCATGTGTATGGCTGAATCCACTGACTTAATGCAATGTGATTGGCTGATTGGCTTGGACTACCTAATAAATTGGCTGATGTGTACATTTAAAAATGAGGGTTGTACTTGACTTAACAGAAATGTGATAATATTGGATCACACTTAATTTTACATAGCCTTTAACTACATTGTATCTTTGTTACACAGTGTATTACATTGTACTTAATGAGGTCATTAAGTACAATGTAATACACTGTGTAACAAATTGTAATAACATGTAACTACATCGTACATACAGAATGGTTAAGGTTAGGGTTGGGGCTAGGTACAATGTAGTTACAGTTTGTTACACAGTGTATTAAATTGTACCCAATGAGGTAGCTACAATGTAGTAAGGGCTATGTAAAATAAAGTGTTTCCTAACATTGTTATAGTGTGGTAATAACCAGGTAATAAGCAGATTGAATTTATGGTTAAACACCAGGTCATTATAGCATGGTAATAAGATAGCGTAATTATTGGTAATCTGGTTAGGCGCTACATTGAATTTACTTAAAAATTAACCATAATTACGAAATGATTACCCATTTTTACCACACTAATGCCATCTTAATACCGTGCCATAAAGTAAAGTGCTAGAACACATTTGAGTGGACCCATTGTCAGAAATGGAGACAACACAAAGATGGCAATAGCAGCAGATGGTTACACATGTAGACAGGTAGAACGGCACAAACAAGCGCACATGTCTTTGGATGTACTATGACAGAACAGATGGTCAGGGACAGGCCTAGACTCGCCATCATCACAACCACAAAAGGTGTTGTCAGTTCGGTATTGCAGAGGGGCACCCACATCACATTGCCCACTTTAAAGCCTCCTCAGGACTGTCAGCTGATCCAGAGAGGTCTGTGGCACATGTGGCGGGCACCAGCAGGAAGTGACCAAGGTTTGCGACGAGCTCCTTCACATATGTCATCCTAAATGTGCACTTCATATGATAGCCAAGAAAAGACACACACCAGGGCTATTATACGGTTTTGTGGACACTACTGATTTGGGCTTAATGACCAGGTCAGTCTGCTAGTTATATCATAAACTTTGGCACATTGACTTTTATCACAGATTTTTACAATTGGAATTTTCCGTTTTATGTAAATTGTAGCACAAGGACACACATAGATCATGATACAATTCTGAACCCAGGATAAAGTCCATTATCATAACAGAAATAGATATAATGCTCATAGTAAATTAATAGTTAGTTGTCTTTGCATGTCTCTGTCAACCCTGGCAGACATAAGATTCCTTGGGAAAATTGGCTCAAAATCGCTGGTCGTGAGACAGGGACAAAGATCACACACGTTGTACGACAGATATCAACCAGTGTCTGATATTTTTGAGAGAAGAAACAGACACACACAGTGCCTCGGGACAAAGCAGAAGAGAATCGGAGCCTTCTCCTCGTTATTGTATTCACACATGCCATTGAAGTCGGGAGGATTGTGTTTAAGAACGAGGAGATGTGTCAAATGTGAGACTCAAATACTGATGATACTATAGTGGACTTGGGGCAAGACTGGGATTATTTGATTGTTTTGTCAAGTGGCTTCATGACTGCGGGAGAAAAGACAGAAACGGGAGAGAAATAAGGTGAGCTACCAGTAAATTGTAACTTTAGCTGATAACATAACTGTGCCTGAAAGTTGCTCCGACTGACTTCTGTCGTAGCCACAGCTCAATGTGGAACCATCACACCGTGTGAAGTGAAAAAGCATCAGTTTATGATTGTATGCATTCTTCCATGCAGCGTGTCACCTATAAATCGTATAAGACTAAAAGTAGCGTGCATTGTATAACAGGCATAAGGCTCATACCTGCTGGGTTAATGTGGAAGACAGATGAAAATAAATAAATCAATAATTCAGTAGTTCCTGAAAGTTCTATAATTGTGTGAAATTGTCATTACATTTCTAAGACATAGTTCTGACTGACTTATAAACTTTGATCAGTGCTCCAAAGATAAAGTCAAAATTCAGACCTGGTGACATTTTTACTACATTCTAAAATGACTCTTTGGCCAGCTGAATAGTTACTCGTGATTAACTCATGTATTATTAATGTTTTTATCAGTCATTTTTTGTCACACGACTATCAGAGCCAAATGCCAAATATTTAAAAAGGTCATTTTTTTTTCTAGTTTTATTAGCACAAAATGTTTATTCATATCGATTTAGTCTCTTTCGGAGTTAAATTGCATTAACATGAGCAATGTGTAAAAGCTCCCACCGCAAACTAATATAAAACAGGTTTTCAAAAGCCTAATGGATCCTGGTCTTTTTCCTCTAATTCTGAGAACATTTCCATTTCATTAATTACAAAAAATAAATGTCATACCCGAGAAGATGTTTACCACTGAAAGTAGTTTTGTAGTTTAAAAGTTCAAATGATATCAACTAAATGAAATGTCTAACACAATTCTGTTTTGAATACTTGAAGCAACACTGTGTCGTATTTTGACCTTAACACAGTACAGCTCTTCATGGGCCACCAAACATATGCCGGAGGAGTGAGTGATCACTCCGGAAATAAATCAGCTTCAGAAATGCTATTTTTATACATTACATTGTTCCATGTATATTATCAACATTATGGGTACACAATTGTGTTAATAGTGACACGGTACACCATTTGCAAATGTACACATGAATATTGGTGACCTAAATGCTAACCATATTTTTTAAATTATTTTTATCAATGCTATAAACTGGAAAACACTATACATCTGGAGTCACATCAACTAGAGAAGGACCATGGATGTATAATTAAGACCAAGTTAAAGGGTAGCAAGATGGCTGCCATTGATTTCATTTGCTTTGCTCAATGGTGCATGACACCAAAACTTCCATGTTACGGATGCTGCCATTTCCCAGTTTCGAGCCCTTGTATCACAAACACTGAGCATTATTTTCACTCACTTGTATTGTCTATAATTGCCGTATCTTTTGTTGAAGGCAGTAGAGTTGCTAGTATTACCAGTGAGGATACTAAAACGTTACTGACAGTTTCCAATTATATTGATTACTGTACATATTGTCACCACTCTCTTGATCATTCAGCTCTAACTTTTTGGATGACAAAATGGCAACCTTAAACTCTCAAAATTTTAAATCCTCTTTTTGGAGACCTCAAATTACTGTGCATGTGTGTGTGGCTCATAGCTGGAGGCAATGGCTGACAATAATTGCAGCAACATGTAGTAATGGCTCAAAATTGCACATTGGTCTCTGAACCTTGTGATAAAAAAAGCCATGAAGTGAAGGAGGTTTTCACAGAAGCTATAAACTGCAGATTGGTACACACTGGGGTTAGCGGACCTTTTAAAGCATTTTTCTCAATGGCCTTTGTCGTCTTTCTGAATGACTCATTATTACAGGCCACTTTTGATGATATACTGTGAAATGTTAAGCCACCCAGTGCGTAGTTTTACAAGTTATTATTTTAATAAAAAACTAGTCTTACAGATGTATTGTTCTGTACAGATGTATTTGAATTGTGCAGCATTTGGGTACATTTGCTTAATAAAAGAGATAGAGGGGCATAGCGGCAAAGTGGTCAGTCAGTTTCTCTGGGTGGAGTCTGCATGTCCCGTGTCTCTCCAGCTTCCTGCCACAGTGAAGCATTTTTACAGGCACAAATATAGCACAGCTCACTGGGCCGCCCCTGACAGAGCAGTGCTTACAAGCGAAATACAGCCTACATAATTGGCTGTATGTAAAACTCTGGCTCTATTAGCGACGGGAGCGTGTGCCTGATAGCCTTCATCGCCACTAAAGCTCTTCATTAATCTCCATTCACAAGGTCAAGGAGTCGCCCTGAACAAGACAAATGAATTAAGGCTACGCCATCACCAAACACACCCTGTGACCCAGTGACAGGGGCGCAGCAAAAGTTTGGTTATCTCTGTAAGCTGTGGGTAATCTCTCTAATTACAATATACAACATTATCAATTCAGAAGTCTACATTATACATTACTGTGTCTTTATTGAGGTGTGGTTGAAGCCTGGCTTGACAGGCCCACAGAACTGCACACACAAGTGTTTAACCAAACATTAGACAATAACTTCTTGCATTGGCAGAGATTTGAAGTGTCTGACCCTGGAATAATGCCCCTTTTTAAACACTGGCCTCCACTTCAGGCTAAAGGTTGGCCTCGCAGTGTAAAACTAATGTGGAGGAAAACATGGTACATTCCCATTCAATACATGAAAAAACTCACAATGTCTCGTACTGCAAAAAGTTTAGATGCACCATATATTAAAAAGATTCAATGCTGTTACCCTTGACTACTCAGATGCCTTTGTATACACTTCCTCCTTATAGCACTTTGAAATGAAGGTTTGATGAAGCCAGTTAAAATGGACACATTCTTCTGGCCAATTCTTCAGTTCATCAATAGGTCTAGGTCAGCAGAGGGGTACAGACTCTTGTGAAAATACTCAGTTATCCAGACTGTGATCAAAAGTCCTCTGGCAGATCATAGATGAGGTTATGTTCATGAAATACACCCCGTTAATAAATCCATTCCATCTGCCTAAATAGATGCTTTTGAGCTATTACATTGTGTCCTTAAAGGACAAGGGGAAGCAAAATCTTAATGGGACTGAATTACAGCTGTCGTTGTGGGCTAAATTTAATGACAGACATTCTGCTGTAGAAATGACTGTAGAAAAAAATTCAATCAAAAAAAGCGAGTGTGCTGACCTCAATTACATGTGCCTCTCAGGCAGTAGCTCTCCTCTGCTGAAGTTTGAGCCTCATCTGAACACTAGTTAGACTGTACTATTACCAACACTATGAACCCTTTTCTATGTTTACACTCTTTCACCGCTATAAGCTCTAATGACAAAATGACCTTACATCTTACAAGCACTGCATTTACTCTGAGTCACATGCACAGTTCATGTGCTGCACTCTGTCCTATGTGATAAAGGTAAGAGATGTAATGGAGGTGAAAAACTGGTCAAGGTCACATGGGCAACTTCTCTCTTTATAACACACATCAATGCAATGCCTTTAAGTGGATAGTACAGTTAGACCCATGTGAATCTTAAGCCTTAGTGCATACAGTCAACCATTACGTACAGTGAAGACAATACTGCGGTCTCTTAACACATGCTGGTTCCATGTGCCTTTAGTACGTGCCACACTTGAGAATAGTGATGCCTGTGAAGCTTGGCATCCTATTGCTAAAAATCATAACAATCTATATGAGTGTGTTCCTGCCCAGTGGGAGGGACAAGGATGCACTCGCCACAGGCACTTGTGAGATGAGCAGCTGTTCACATTAAAACTAAAAAACATTGTGTGTTTTAAGTACAATCGTTTTTATCATTGGATAACAATTTCACATGGCTCCAAAAAGAAAAGCTAAGTGAAAAATTGAAAATGTATTTTTTTTATATTTACTTGTTGTTAAATCAAAATATCAGATATTCTGCCAAACTAGGTTTCCCATATATTCTCATATTCTACAAAATTTTTCTCAATTAAAATAATACGAAGTTTTAAAATTCAAAATGTTTTCATACCTCATTTTTTTAATTTTCATTTTAACATTAACTCTGCTTAGCCATAACAGTTAACTATTGTATTTCTTTGTCCGGTTAAAGCAAACTCTTGATCTTTTATGTGTGTGTTTTGCAAATAAACATGTCTTTGATTGTTGGGGGTAAAAAAAAAAAAAATACCTGGAGAACCCATGGTAACACAGGTTTTGTCTTGTAGTTGCTGATTTGCAGCTACCATGCAAAACCCTATACAATCATATCTGTAAATAATAAAACATTGTGGATTTTAAAATAATTCTGCAAGATTCTGTGTAGATTTGATCTCACATTGGACTAGTGGTTTTCCTTTGCAGAAACAATCTTGCCTACTTAACCTTAAACGACTACAGCTCAAAGAATAATGTTTTGGTTTCCCTTTTGAAAATAGCCTCTCCGTCTGCCGCACGGGACAGAAGTTACACCACAAGCCAAGCACCACTAAACAACAACCAATAAGACATTTCAGATCACATGGTTTCAAGCATTCTCACATAGGACTGGGATATTGTGTTTTTTATTGTACTGACATCTGGTGCTAATGTTACACCTCCACGCGTAACTTAACCCTGACGTCTCACACGCCAGCTGGATGTGCCCCATGGTGCTTTTCTGAACACCACTGGTCTACTTACTGTGTCCTGGCCAATGACAGTCAGTAGCAAGGTGACTCGCAAGCTGCCCAGCTGTAAATGGCTCGACTTCATGTGTGATCGGTGGGGGTCTGAAGTGTGTGAGTGTTTGTGAATAGCTGTCTTTACCTGTGACACTCTCTTTCTCTCGCTAGTTAATTGCTTAATTGGATGCCAGCCTGAGAAGCAGAGCAAAAAAGGGCATTGAAGAAAAGAAAGCAGGCATTGTATTCATGACTTGTATTCATGACTTGTCTTAAGCAATTACTGTTTTGGTCAGGTCAATTCCACACTGGAAATAAACACGCAGTTCCTCCAGCGTGCAAAGGCTGTATAGTTTTGCTTAGGTGAGCCGCAACAACCTACCAAGAGCTGGTAATAATAATATATTGGGTTTATATAGCACTTTTCTATTCAGTCAAAGCATTGTACAATTGAGTGTGTTATTCATTCAGTCCACAGTCATATACAGTATTGGTGGTGGTAAGCTGCCTCTGACACCACATCTGCCCTGGGACAGACCCAACAACCTCACTATCCCTACAGCCTCATACCAACACATTTATATATATATTTATTTATTTTTTTATGTATAAAAATATATGTTGCTTAAAAATACGGGTAAAGTACCATGCGCATGAACATGACAGCAATAGGAACCGGGGGAAAGGGTTTCAACCTTCTGGTATTGAGAGCTCTACCTCCTCAGCCACTACCTTTAGAGCTACTTGGAACACTGGTGTAAAAGTAAAACATACAGATTATTGTATAGATCATCATCATGAACAAAGTGTATTCACAGTGGATCAGTCATCATACCTTATTCCTGTCCACGTAACCAGGTCAGCACCATTATCTCATAATGGATTACATGGTTACACCTCCCTCTGTGACTTATATTATACTTATATTATATTATATTATAAGACCATTTATTATGTTGCTATTTATTCTTTGCTTAGATTGCCATAAGTAAAGTCATATTTATCATAAACAAAAACAACTTAGTAAGTAATAACATACATTTTTTTACACTTTATTAGGTAGGCCTATTTACCTGCCTGTGAGCTCAAATAGATCAAACACACATATTGCATCAGGCCAATTACTGTATGTACTAATTCATGTATGATCAAGAAAACCTGCTGATGTTCAAACTAGGCACAAGAATGAGTATTGTGAGTATTTCAGAAATGTATGATCTACTGGGATTTCCCATACACCCATGCCTAAATTCTATAGAGAATTATTTGAAAATAATAAATAATATATTAATCCAGCAATCAACAGTTCTGTGGCCAAAAATGCCTTGTTGATTCTAGAGTTCAGAGACTGGTTTGAGATAATACAACAACAACCAAAACTCACAAGCACAAGACGACAAAACATGACAGCATTTAGCTAGATCAGCTAAAGACCACACACGACACAGGTTAGCTAGATCAGCTAAAGACCACACACGACACAGGTTAGCTAGATCAGCT
>JAVQKC010041778.1:0-18087 GCA_036025475.1 Philypnodon macrostomus
ATTACATTTACAATGACATAAACAAATATTAAAAGTATGAACAAATAAACGAAAAGTACAAAACTTATACTGGTGCAACAGCGCCATCCATAGGAATTACAGAAAACTGCACATATAAACAACTGCATTTACATTCACTTTGAGTAATATAATAAAATTCTATTTGATTAAACTGTACTTAATAATAATAAATAGCCTTACTATTAATTACACAATGTCAACAGATGCACAATTAAAGCCTTAATTCTGATGCAACTTCCATGTCAGCTTCTTGGTTTATCAGCCTCTTCATCAGTCTCTGTCTCTCCATAGATTACACCTGTGCGCTCCAGCGGGACATCCTCCTCCAGGGGCGCCTGTATCTCTCAGAAACATGTCTGTGTTTCTACAGTAATGTGTTTCGTGGCACAAAGGTAAGAAAGACCTTCAAATCCACTGAGAGTTTGGTCTGACACTGTACTCTATTACCTTCAGTTTCTACTCAGTTTATTTGACCAAGAATAATCATGTAAATTGTCTCTGCCTCTGAGGATTTTCCCTAACCCCTCCCACTGTCTCACGCATAAAGCACACACTGCCTTGTATGCAATAACTACGGAAGCCCTGAGAGGACTTACGTTGCAACTTATTTTTTATTTGTTTTCCTAAGACTTTTATTTTTAAATAAACTATTGTTTTCCCCAAATTCCGAGATAATATTTTTTTTTATCTTGGGAAAGTTGATTTCTCGTTGATTTCTCGTTTTAATGACGTAATTATCTCGGGATTTCGGGAATAGCAGCATACACGAATGGCTTTAACATTTTGAACGGAAATATACAAATTGTGCATAAGGTAAAAAAATCTTGTATTTTGAAATAAAACATTTGCCACTTCACATTATTTCTAGCTCTGGATAGATAATGGATGTATCAATCAATCAGCGTGCTCCTGTCCTGCGGAGGCAAAATGTAATGTATGTTTTTATTTTAGATTATCCTGAGTCTCAAAGACATAATGACAATAAGCAAAGAAAAAACAGCTCGACTCATTCCTAATGCAATCCAGGTTTGCACAAGCACTGACAAGGTATTACAGTAGCCTATATAAGGGCACCATTTCACAATAAGCATTCTTCATCCAGAACAGTTTGCCAAGTATTATATTCCCTTATGTGCATTGTGCTTTTATTCCACAGTACTTCTTCACTTCCTTCTCGGCCAGAGAGAAAATGTACATAGGTGTTTTCCAGATGTGGCAAAATGCACTAATGAACAAGGTAATTGCATAGTTACATCATTAATCATATATTTGCTTGGGAAGTGGCTCAGCTAATACAACAAGCCATCCACTAAAAAGGTGGCAGTTCACACTTAACCCACCTCGCCGATAGGTATAAATGTGTGATAGGTGCACTCCGGGGCAGCTGTGGCAATAGTGGTAACGTACCACCACTTGCGTCTAACTGTGGAGTATTTTTTACATGGGTGTCATAAACAGTGCTCTATAAATTAAGCCATTATACATTTATATTTCATGGCTACACTCTAAAAAAGAAAAAAAAGTCTGAATACTAATGTCCAGGAGATACACACACACTTATCTGCTCAGTCCAGAGTTCACAGACTGCCTTTTCTGGGGTTATCAGCGCTGTGCTGCAGAATGTAGAGTACAGATTTAGAAATGACAGCGATGTGCTTTACTCTCGGATCTTATAGATTATTATTGTTATTATATACATCAAAATAACTATATGCAGGAGCCAGGAAAGTCATCGGTGGTCATTAAGATGTAGGCTATATTACACTGTGTATTTGATTGTCCCTTCAAATTCCAATGTGAGTGTCATCTGACCAGATTTTGACCCGTTTACATGTAGTCTATAGGCCTATATATAAACTGCACAGGCTAAATTCTCTATATATGATTTATAATCTAAATAAACCACCTAAACATTTGCTTCTCACCAGCGGGTTGTCGGTCTGCTGGGACCACTGGGGCATGAGGCAACACCTGTGCAAAAAAGTAAACATCTCCCTCAGTAGGTCATTGACCCCACCAGGTGTGGCTAATTGTGCTCATTTGCATAAGCTGCCCCCTAACAGCGCGCGCACTTGACACCTCCTCAAACATAACCAGGGTCGCATCTTGTTTGAGTGAACTATCAATGAACCGGACCAACAGCAGGTTCAACAGCTTTCCTCTATCAGGTTTAAATCAAGGTGGCGCGCCTCTGCCCACGAACGCATTTCAATTGTCGACTTCCTGAAAGTGAGCGTACCGGTTACCGACAGCTGTGGGACACTCCAAAGAAGAGTTGCGGAGCGGATATGTCCAGGGTTGAGTGAGTAACGAGAAATAACAGCTCGGGCACACAGATGAAGGATAAATGTAGTAAACCATGGCGTTTTGCTTAGACAATAGTGCACGAAACCAATACAGTGTAACATAGTAACCAGCTGTTTCCGCCTTTTGCGGTTTAAGTGTCACTATTAGGGCCAGACGTTACATTATGTCGTGGACCAACGCGAAAAGGAAGTAAATACAAACTGGTTGAGGGTTTACTGGACTTAAATGTCCTTCTGTAGTCGTTTCTTAGCAACATAGAGATGCTAAACTGTATTTAGATATTTAGACAACTTGAAGGTATCATTCCAAATGGTGTTTATTATTCTAGAAGCCAATATGCTATTTGGGTTGATGGTTTTGGGTATTTTTGGTTAAAACGTCGCATTTGGTTCAGTGTTCATGCCACAGTGACATCATTGTATTTCATGCAAGTAGGGAATTTGACTAGAACCAGCTGGTAGACAGTTATAGATTATATTGCATTTTAGGAGCATTCTGTAATTTCACCTGAAAATCCATGATTTTTTTTGTGACTATATGGGAACATTGGGACTGGTCACTGACAAAAAGGAAGATGTCTGAGCATATTTGGCAATCTTTAATAATCTTATGTCTCGTTTGGCCATTAAATTCAGTACACAATAACAATAAATGTCCAGAGCTTCACATCATTATGCAGACATCATTATGTCTCTAGATTGTGTGTTTTTTATTTTTTCATTTTAGGATTTAGATAATGACAATAATAATAATAATAATAATAATAATATACATTTTCTTCTGTTTGCAGTCACTGAGCAATTCAGAGTTGTGGCAGATGGTTAAACAGCATTATGGATATGATTTGGGCTTGAGCCATGATGAGATGGAGAGTCTACAGTTATCTGCAGAATCAAGCATGCAGACCAGGTTTGTCTGTCACGTAATGTTCAGTGTTATTGCTCAGGTATTTGTCATATGTACAACCATGGCCCTAAGTAGCATTGAGGTCACAGTAGTTTGGAATATGCCTATCTTGGAAAAGTCAGTTTGTTGTGTTTTTAAAAAGTGTAAACAAACTCATAAACTAGGACTAAACCAAGCCTCGGTCCTCCAAATAACTGACCACTGTCCAGGGTTTATCCCACCTAAGGCCCATAGTTTCTGAAGAAGGGTTCTAGTCACCTGTGATTTCTAATGGGAATAAATGGAAGAAAATTAATGATAAATTGGGACTGAACCAGGACTGAACCGGGAACATAAACCGGGAACATGAACCAGGACTGAACCGGGACTGAATTAGGACTGAACTGGGAACATGAACCGGGACTGAATTAGGACTGAACCGGGAACATGAACCGGGAACATGAACCGGGAACATGAACCGGGAACATGAACCGCGAACATGAACCGCGAACATGAACCGGGAACATGAACCGGGAAACTGAACCGGGAAACTGAACCGGGAACATGAACCGGGACTGAACCGGGAACATGAACCGGGAACATGAACCGGGACTGAACCGGGACTGAACCGGGAACATGAACCGGGACTGAATTAGGACTGAACCGGGACTGAATTAGGACTGACCGAAGATGTTAACTTTCTGTCAGATCTACTCTTTGGACCTCAGTATTTCTACAATGGGTTTTCTTTCTGTCTGTGCAGTCTAAACTCAAGATCAGGTGGAGATGACAGCATTAATCGTTTGGAGCGAACTCCTTCTCTGCGGCTCCCATTAATCGAACACGGGCCTCTGGAAGCATCTACGCCTCAAGTGGAAGACATGCCCTCGCCAGTCGGCTCACAGAGCTCCAACTCCACCAATCTGGTACATAAACAGTGCTTAGACTTTTTCTGTTAGTTTAGTGGTAACACATTTCTTCAGATTTGAATGCTTATGGGTTTAGGCTTTTATAGTAGTTCTTAAAGTTGTACAGACTGATTGTAGGGCCGTCAAGAGCTAATGTAATATTTGCTGTATTTTGATTCAGGATGACATTCGAAACACCCCTTCTCAGAGGCGGAGTCCAGCGCCCCCACTGGATCGACTCGCCGCAGAACGAGCTTCCAAGCGCTCCTCTCTGTCTCTCGATCTAAACGCAAATGAGAACGGTGGTGTTTCTGAGCAGAGCGGTTCAGAGAGTGTCGAGGAGGGTGAGTTCAGTTGATGCAGTCATCCCTTCCGGTAAAATCTGGATTGCATTCGGTATAATTCAGTTGTACTTTTGTGTTTGCCCCGGGGAGAAGAGAACTATTGTAGTGCCAATTTTTCATATACCATTCCCTGCATTGCCTGTCAAAACGTTGCTCAACAATGAGTACAATTATATTTACTATTACTTTGGTTACAGTGACTTATACAATATTATTCAATTTCTCATACATTTCTTTTTAAACCAATTAATGCTAAATATACTTCCCACTGTGCTGAGAACATACTGTCAAAATCACACTGTTCTCTGGTCAAGTTATTGTTGTTAGAACCTGCAATAGGGGAAAGTTACTAGAAGACAATTTTGTGAAGTATCATGTTTTGTTTTTTCGGTCCTGTAGTGGAGGACAGACTGGGGTTCTCGCATGTGCCAGGACGACTGTATCTGAACAAAGTCTTTCACATCAGTGCCAACAAAATGTTCGAAATGCTCTTCACAGACTCCAGCTTCATCCGCAGGTTTATGGACATCAGGAAGATCACCAGTTCGTATATTTGTTTTTTTATTCCTAGCAATTATTTGAGCATAGATAGATAGATAGATAGATAGATAGATAGATAGATAGATAGCGCTACATTTGACAGAAAACTGCACTAAAAATAATTCTGATCAATTCTGGTATGGTACTGGTTTATGGTAATAATAATCATAGTCTTCTACTTATTCTTACATTGATACATTTAGTTGAAATTACTAGATTACAAAGCATAATGAAATATTGCCTGTCATATAATTGGCTTAACATACTGTAGTAAATGCATATTTCTTTGCGTTACTAGACCCCAGCTTTAATGCTTGGCAAAAGGATGCTACAGGAAACATGAAGCGAAGTCTGAACTACACAATAACGATCAGTAACCCACTCATCGGGAAGTTCTCCACGGCAACAGAGAACCAGGTGTGTTTAGATCTACCCAAACAGGTGAACACACATTATGTTTCGTTAATTAAGGCTAACATCATATTTACCTGTCAGACGCTGTACAAAGAGTCCAGGGAAGGCCAGTATTATCTAGTGGATTCTGAAGTGTACACACACGATGTCCCATACCACGACTATTTCTACACACAAACCCGCTACTACATCATCAGTAACTCTAAGAGGAAATGTCGACTCAGGTAAGAAGGTTTTTTCACCCATATTTTAATGTTTTGGAAATGCATTACAATGTTAATATTTATTTCTTAAATTTTTTGCTAGGGTTTACACTGATGTCAAATACAAAAAGCAGCCATGGGGTTTGGTCAAGTCATTTATCACAAAAAACTCATGGAGCGGCATAGAAGATAATTTCAGACAGCTCGGTAAGTAACTAAAGCAAATCACTCCATGCTGGTAGATGAAATATATATAGATGATCTAATAGTCTATCCCGAAAATGAATCTTATGATGGCAAGCTCTGCAGAAATGTCTAATAAAACTAGACACATGAATACATGAACATACAACACCTTGATCTTTCCCCCTCTTTTGTTAACAAGTAACTAAACTTGACATTTTATTGTATTTTTCATCTGTATAGAAGCTGAGTTGCTTGAGGAGGAAGCAGAGCTCAACCAGGGCAGTGGAGATGCTGGGAAGGGTGGTCTTCGCAGGCGGCGGCGAACATACAGCCGGTCCATGCCAGAGCACATAAAACCCAACAACCAGTATGCGCAAAATGCTGAACTACGCAGAGAGAGCATCATAGGTACACAAAAAAAAAAAAAACGTTATATATTACACACTAGCCAATAATCTGCCCATGTGTTTGTAACCAGTCAAAATCATTGCTTTAATACTTTGGTTACAGGCCCCATAGAAACAACTAGTCCTCATAGATGGAACGTAAACACAATTATTGTTGGGATGAGCGTCATGTAAGTCCATGAAACATACCCACCTCAGACATGGTTACTCTATAATGTGAATAACTTTTACTTTTGTTTTTAGTTTGCTGATTTTGACGTTGCTGAATCTCTGCCTGTTTTTTAAGTTGTGGGCAATGGAGGATGTTGCCCACCGTATGTACATGAGCACAAAGCATCGGCTGAGGGAGAGAACACGGTGAGATGCTACTGTTGCTTGGAAAAGGCTTTTATATAAACAAGTAAAGTCTTGACGTTAAGTAAGAGGCAAAACATTGTCTGGATGAAACGGCCCACACAGAAAAGCTCTAATGACTCACTCTGGCCATTTTTCAGCATCAATAAATATGGTTATGTAACTCAAAGAGACTTTTTGCTCCTTCACATTTCCTGTATGAAGAACAGTGTTTGAATTTGAACTATTGCTTTCCCGTTTTATAGCATTCCCCCTGAGTATGCACATGGGCCTGGATATCGGAGTAGAGAGGAGCTGGTTCTGCTAAAGACTGTGCTGCAGGATTCGATTAATTTACTTGAACAGGCAAGACCATGAAATCTAATAACACTCTTTGAAAGGAAATGAGGAGATGCAGCCATTTATGATTGTACTGGTGTCTATTCTTACTAAATGGGCCTGGAGCTGCATTATGTTAGAAAAACATGCATATATGATTTTAAAATGTATCTGTTAACTATAGAGTAAACATTACATGTATGTGTCTGTGGCCTGCTCAACTTGCACTGACTTACATTCAACTGAAGATTTTTATTTTGTGATTTAAGAATATTTGGTGCAGTGCCTTTATTGGAATACATTTCTCTTTGTCCTCACAGCTCCGTAACTCCTTGATGTTGCTGCAGCAGAGTTTTACATCAGTGAACCAAACGGCAACAGTGCAATGACCCGACCACACCTGGAGACTGTGAAGGAAAAAAGCTGCTGTGGTGAAGTGCCTCTGAGGAGATCTCCGGTATCCAGTGACACTGCACCTAACTGTCCCGAGACAATGGTGTGTGTTGTCAAGGGTTGCATGTCTCAAAGCCTTTTTGAGCTTGAGGTGTTTGTTTTTAAGGTTACGGTGGCGTTAGGGTTCTATAAGGTGCTAGTTTCAATCATATGGCTGTATTTTTCACTATTTGTGGCACTGAATATTTCTCAGGTGTGTTTCTTAAACCTCATGCTCCAGTAAAAGTGTAAATAGTTTTAAATCAGGGAAGTCAGTTTCCACTTGTACATAATGCACACATCATTGTAAATTATATTTTAGGTTCATTTTTAAGCAGATTTTTTTTTTCCTTTTTTACCTTCCAACAGATTTTGTGTGACTAATACATAAATAGAAACTTAAGAGATTTTGTTTTTAATTCTAAGGATTGTGTTTTTTGTCTTGAAAGTAATTAAGCTTCCAAAATGACATGCTGGATTTGTCTCGACATTGTTTTAGATTGTTTCAAGTTGAAACAAAGTAGACTTCCTTGTTTTTATTGACTTGTAATAAAGGAATCATCTGGTCAGTCCTATCAAATTCAGTAGATTCTGGAATTGCACGAGCTTAAGTTCTTTGTTTGGTTGGTCACTCTTCTGTTCATGTATTCAATAGATTTTTAATTTGATAATCTGATTCTTCACATTCCTTTGTTGCTCACATAAACTACAGGTCAAATACATTTAAATGTAAAAGGTAGACCAAGCTGTTGACACAAAATATGAAAAGATGTGAGCTATAAACCCATTTTTGCTCCAGCTACTGGCTACGAAATATAAGATGTAGCCTGCGATTCAATTACAATGTGTAATACCTTTTAATACTAATAAATAAGGCATTTAATTCTAGTCTGTTTAACTAATTTTCTTTATTGACAAATTTAAGTTTTACCATCCCAGATTTTATGGATACCCTTGCACAAAAAAGTGGATACATCTTTCGCTGAACTTGGCAAAATATCTTTTGTGAATGACTGTTGGCTTTGGGCGGAGAACCTACGTGTGACGTCAAGAGGAAATAGTGTGCTCGCGCTCAGGGCTCGTGGGCAGAGAACCGTCTCGAGCTGAAAACTGAGTCCAGATAAAAAAAACACCGGTTCGTGTCAAGTGTCTCTGGGTTTACCTTGAGTAACGCACAGTGGTTTCAGGTCATCCACCGGTGTCTTGGCAAAACACGCCTGAATATCCCGGATACAACACCCGTCAGCGAGAGAGGACTTCCCAGTGTACTGGAGGCTGGCGGGGCTCAGTGACTCGGTCGGCATGTAGTTCCAGTGTTTGGGTGGGTATGGCGCTTTCTTGTTTGTTTTGAGTCGGATAAACAACATTAGAAAGCTGTATAAAGACAAGTGTAAGAGTGGTTTAGCTATGATACATCATGTAAAGCCATATTAGCTACAGGAGGACACTTCCGATTTGAAAACAAAACATCAAAAACTTGATTCTTGCACTTAAACAAGAGACACCGACTACACTGATAAGACAATTTAATCTATCATAGCCTGAACACTGTTGAAAACATGAACAATACATGTTTACTTCTTAATGTACCATGGCTTAAATAACTATAGAAATTAATACATTGTTGCTTCTGATGTTTCTCATTCCTGAGCCCCACCTTGATTCTCTGTATTTGCACTTTACAGGTAACTGACAAAGCATTATGTATTTTTATTAATGCATTTTTGCCACAGAAAATCTACTGGGACATTTAAACTGCTGAACCTTAGTCTCGTGAGCTGAACCAGGCAGAATATTATTGACAGAGCTGTCCAATTCAGTCACCAAAAAAGTAATTAATACGTATCCACTTAATTTGACTGCTCAGTTAGATGTTACAAAAAGTCAAAGATAAAAATAATAGTTTCTGAAAGGTCCATGAGTGAACAGCTTTTGTAGTGTAGAGCTTACTGTGACTATATGAATCATACTTGCATCTGTGTTACCTCAAAAGGCCAGAGAGTGCTGTTGAGCTTGCTGTAAATGAAGCCTGACAGATGTGAAGTGGGGAGGGTCAAATGAGCAGGGTCTTTACTGCAGTGGGCCATGGAGTTTAGGATAACTCTGCAAAATAACTGGTAAGCGGATGGGGATTCCTAGCACCAAACATGCAGAGGGTACTTTGGCAACTGTGTTCATCATTAATACTGTGGTGTTGTTATTACCTAGACCTAACTGACAATTTATATTTCCATAATTGCAGGATGAAAGATTGTTCAGTATGAAGAAGCGAACCAAGAAAGAGCTGGAGGAAGAGGACACTTTATGCTGCTGTGAATATGTGAACAGACTCGGAGAGCGCAGTCATGTGGCGGCCTGCTGCTGCGACTGCGAGGACCTAGATGACGCCTGTGACAGGTTAGTATTCCTACACATGTCAAAAAAACTCAGGTAAGAATACAGTTAAGTCTAAATTTATGCATACACTGGCCTCAGACAATGACCAGAACACCCAGGCAAAATGAAAATAAGCTCTAGGGCTGAGGGCGCCAAACAGTACCTTAGTGGTATCAAAAGACATGTTACAATACATTTTTTAATACCATGTTTCAAATGAATCACTAAAATATCTAATGGAAGTCTAATAAATATAACATGAATAAATCCCTGTAAAAAAGGATCAAACTTTGATCAACAATTGTTTGACAGCTGTGACAGAATGTCATTTCCAACTAGAAGAAATAATGTATAATTTGATGTATTTGTATTTTATGTATTTCTCTAGGTTTATGAAGAGGGAGCACCAAAGCCCTGAGTCTCTGTCCCGAGTGGCTACAGTTTTTTCGGACCGTTTTCGTGTGCCGTGGCTTTGGGGCGGAGCCAGAAAAGTTGACCTGTCAATCATCCCCCCTCTGGTTTTATTGCCTGCCCTTCTGCATCTTGCGGCTCTCCACTTCCTCCTTGGCATCTTGGTCCTCACTGCTTTGCCAGGCCTGGTGTTGTGGTATTACTACGTCACTCATCGCAAAAAAGGACAAACGCTGTTCTTTTTAAGTCTAGCTCTCTTCTCTCTGGCCTATATGTACTTCCTTTTTGTGACTGAAGTATGGCCACGTGGAGATGTTGGCGATGTCCAGCTTGGAGTAGTAACTATTGGTGTCGTCTTAACTCTAGCAGCTCTTATTAAGACTAAGAAAGGTCCTGGGATAGTGCAGCCAAATCAAGATTCAATTCACAGCACTGTAACTTACTATAGTCCACTGCCAGATAGAGATCCTGCTGTCAATGGGAGGAAGCATGAAGTGGTGTTGACGGACCGACCAATGGAGCAAAGAGAAGGGGAGCAAAAGGAAAGTAATCGCAAAAACTGGTGTCCCGTGTGCAGAGTGGTGAGGCCTCCCCGAGCGGGACACTGTCGGATTTGTGGTGTCTGTGTGCTGCGGCTTGACCACCACTGTGTCTGGTACGTTTAATTGAAATACCCCCCCGCGATGCTTTATCATTAAATTAACCAACCATGAGGCCTGTTGTAATCATTTTAGTATATAATAAATAATTGTAATACAAAGTCAAATGTGTAAACAACAAAAGTTAAAGTTGTATTATAAAACATCCTTTATCCGAGTATATGGATCATTTATATCACATTTCGCTTTTGCCCTATTTTAAGAAATCATATTTGCATCATTGAATATAATCCATGAGTTACCTCTCTTCACTTTGGGTTTAATAAGTATATTTTTTTCTTACTAGGATCAACAGTTGTGTGGGCCAAGCCAATCACTGCAGTTTCCTCCTCACCCTCATCTTCTTCCTGCTGACCTCACTGTGGGGAATCTGCCTGGTGCTGCGGAGTGTGTGTCCGAAACAACTTGTGTTTACTGCACTGCTCTACTGTCCAGGGGTCTATGATGAGTTCAGGTACTTCAGGTTACCCTAACCTTAACAGGGTCAGGTTAAGGTGAAGGTAACCCTCTTGAAGTTGCATTAAATAATTAAGTACTTTTCTAAAATAGTAACATAAGTGCATCCTTATCTTGAATGGCCTTGCTGGTTTCCTCTAATAGCAGTCTTTTTTCAATAATATAAAGCAGTGATATTAACTACATATTAACTAAGCAGACAATATTAAATTGTGTGTTAAATATCGTATCATATTTAGATTTGTCTCTGTTTATATTGCAGCACTGCTCTGTGCTTTACATGTGCCTGGTACAGCAGCATTGTGACCGGAGGCCTGCTTCATCTGCTCCTGGTGCAGATCATCAACATCAGCTACAATGTGACTGAGAGAGAGGCCCGTGTTGCTTTCCGGGACAAAACTGCTCAAAGTGCCTTTTGGGGTCTCATTGTAGACACACGTGTCTACTCCAAAGGATTTCAGTTAAACTGGTCTGAATTTTTCACAATGGGAGATAAAGTAAATCATTCCTCGTTGAATCTTGCCGATTTGGTCTAGGTGAGGTCTCATAGACAAATCTTGAGCTTCTGTTGTACGGTTTATGTCCACTGGATGGCAGCATGGCACCTTAAACGCGTCACTTTATTGTTGCCCTGCTGAAAGCCCATCAGAGACCTGCCAAGGCTGTTATCAGCACCCCTTTAATGCAGTTTCAGTTTACTCCAGCATGGGACCTGCCCCCCCGAGTTGGCCTGACACAGCAATAAACCTATACCACAATAAGATATATTGACTGCCGTTTATGTGACAGGCAACTGTCACCTTTTTCTTCACAGCTGTTGTGATCCTTAATCCTATTTCACCGCCTCAATCGACTTTTTATGTCTCCAGCAAAACTCTGTGTCCTTTACCTCCAGTGTCTTCCATGAACTTAAATATATTTAAGCCTCTTGTATATCATAGTGCCTTCACGGACAGGAACAAGCATAGGATATTTATGAATGAACAAACATCAACTATCAATATTCAGTGACTCATCCCCCTTTACTGAACAGGAAATGTCTGATAAAATTGTTAAGCCTTGGCAGCTCATAAGACATTTAGTGCATGTTCCTTTTCCTCCTCAATCAAAAGAATGATAGTCTTTTGGCTCCTCAGTGCAGAGTCATGAAATGTGTCATGGGTATTTATTATCGAGTGCACACCAGATTATTAAGCTAATTAGTGCTTCAAGGTGTGTCATTCCATTAATAATTTGGAGAAATGGCAATATAAATGGCATCTTAAAAACGGTTTAGACTCGTTCCAGGATTAAACAGTTCTGTAAAAACCACAAATGGCTGAAAAAGAGGAAGTAAATCAATACACATGAATGTCTGAGAGAAAAAGCCTTTCAACACTTTATATCACAGCTGCTTTTATTAGTCCTCAAAGGAGTAATTGCTTTTTTTTTTAACACAACCCGACATTCACTGGGTTGTGTGTGTTTGTATTGGAGTCATATTATTTATTTTTATTAAATGTGATAATTATAATAAAATGTGTCATTGAGTTCAGAGCTTAACACGACCTTTTCTGCTCACTGTGCACTGTGGCACTAGTACTCTTCAGAAGTCTGTAGTCACAATGGCTATGGATGTCAGTTGTATGTGCTGTTTTATACTTTTTTTTTTTCTTTTCATATACTAATATGTATCTATTTTTAAGCACAGTATTTGTATACTAATATGTATCTATTTTTAAGCACAGCTGATGGTCACTGGCCAAAGTGGCGAGTGAAAATGAATGTGTCTCCAGCCAAAACTGAAACCTACCATTTGTGTGTATGGTTTGTGTCAAGCCCTGGCTGTGTTGCATTTACTAGGTTTGTGCATGAGAAAATGTTGTGCAGACAGTGTAGAATAGATGTTTATTGTTATTGCCCAGTAGGTAAAGAATAAAATGTATCACCCCACTCTCACTTATGAATTATGATGGATAGGCACAGAAATCGGGTAGAACCTCAGCCACTATCCGCATCAACTTTCCCCGGCGTTCCTCCTTCTCCCGCTCCCTCCGCATCAGGCTCGGGAGCTGCCTCCAGGCCAGGAGACAACGCTGTAACACCCGTCTGGAGTGCAGCCAGATGGAGAGACAGAGGGGAACAGAGCAAGTGAGCAATAGAAACAAAATTATAGAGACCTCTGGGTTAACAATATCTGAAGTGAAGTGACTTGGGGCTTATTGACAATGGCACCTGACTTGGCTTTGGGAATTTAACCAGTGGCTGGTCTTCCAGGTGTCTTCACCTGAGAACCTTCAAATGTAAGTTGTAAATGTATAAATATTTAGGCAGTAATGGCAAATTCACAGCCAAAATGGAACCGAGCCATCATTGGATAGATTTGGTATTGACACATTTAACACAATTATACCTATACATGTAGTTAAAGGGGCCATATTCTCTTTGATGAAATGGCTCAGATATAATGCATGCCCCTTTTAGGCCCTATTCCCCAACATGACCATGAACCACCTCAGCCCATGAAAGCAATGGAAAGGAGTAGCTTATCGATGAGAAAAAAGTGATACCAAGCATTTTCAGCTCTTAAGAAATAACAAAACACAACTTCAGGTGTGTATTTGATACAGAAACCTTACATTTGAACACAGCAGATGAAAAGTCAGCATAACATGGGCTCTTTAACTACTTAAATATTGCCCTTGAATACATAATGATGCACATGTGATTTACTTTCACACAGCGACTTCATAGCAGCTGCTTAGACTTAATTTCAGCTGCATTTTGCATTCCAATACCTTAATATAATGGGTATTAAAATTTTGTAAATCACCTCGGAGTCTCACAGCACTAAGCATATGGGAACGTCATGGCTTACTGACCTGCTATTGTGATTCTCAGCCCGCTCTTGAAGATCCCACTCCAGTAACCTCTCTTGGCTCACTAAGTCTAGCAGCGCCTTTAGGACCCTATGAAGAGTTTTAATGCGATAGAAACGCTCAGCTCTCTCTTCTTGAATCATCCGCCAATCCTTCAGCTGAAACGAGACAGCAAAGTAAACAGTCACGTCATCTTGTACAACTGACTGTATGCTGCAGTGCAATATGGCCATAAATGTTTGTATTGTAATATGAAGTGATTGTAATCTGCTCATCTGGGAAGATCGATGAATTGCGCTAGAGTGCAGTAAAAATGTCAGTCTTCATATTATTATTATTACATAAATTGTATAAAGTATTATGATGAACATTGGATTGGACATACATTGAATTTGTAGTTTTTTGATTAAAATTCAAATTGTGATCTTCTTAATAAAATCATATGCTTTTAACCCTATGTTACACCATGGTTTATGTTGCCTTATTATCACTTGCATTACCAGGGCTTGTATACTGCATAAGAAGGGACTTTATTTTAAATCTCGGGGGCACTTGAAATCTCTGTTGACCATAAGTGTGTATAAAAGGTGGTAGCAGATGGGTGAAAGTGATCCAAATTGACTATAACATGGCTGTGTGTGTGTGTGTGTGAACACTCAACTCTTTTCCAACTGCTTAAGCTCCTTCGAAGCAAAAAGTGTTGGTGCAGTTGGTCAGCAGAAGCTTCTTTCTCAGCCCGGGACCATTGCGCTTTGTGCTGCCAGCAGAGTGTGCACTGCCTCAGCAGGAAGAGATTGTGATGACACTGAGCCAGCTGGCAGGGAACAAAAGAGAGAAGCGTTGATGCTTCACTGATAAATGTGTTCGTACTAACATGTGCCAGGTACAGACAATGGACTGGTGTAGAATGAATAGGAATATTTGATTGGAGCTTCGAGCTTGCATCTTGGAGGGATCTTGCAGTGAAACAAGATTATCAGTTTGAATTGAAATACATGCACATGATAATCTGAGAGACGCAGCCAGGAACACTTCTGAGGCACGATGGAGGGAGGTGCCAGGTGAATGCTAACAACTTGTTTTGTGGTTTTGTCCCCCCCAGCAATGATCATCATCTGGGTTTTAAGTGGGTACTGTGTTCTTGTTAGTTACTTATACTTGAATGTGTTTGAATGATGTATGTACTCATCAATAATGATTAGCCTACATTTGAAACCCATAACTGTGAAGACAAACTGATTAAGAGAAAGTACAGCACAATAAATGGCTGCCTATCTAAACATAGCACCATTGAATTGGGCTTTTTATGCCTCATTCCAAGTGCTGACAGCCATTGACAGACTAAAATGGTGGCTAAAGAGTGATTGGGGTGAAATGGAAGCACAAGTGTAATCCTTATTGATGGGAAGACAATGACTGGAAGTTTCTTTTTTTTTCAAGCCTATACTTATAAAACTGTACAGCCTCTCTTTAATGTCACAGGCTAAAAGGCAGCATTTATATTTAAATGTCATCAAGTGTAAATGTGGCCATTTACACTTGATGTCAAACATTTTCATTTTGCTTTTTGTAATTTTGTTCCAAGAAGCTCATGTAATGGAAAGCCTGGAGCACTCCGAACTGTTCAAATTTGATTTTGAATGCATCCTTGAAAGGCCAGGATCCAAAAGTGCCTTCTGGTTTTGTAAAATGACTCAGGGCCCTGTAAGTTGGTGTAAATTGTTTGATGACAGTTGAAATTGGCAGCAAAGGTTAAGTAGTACCTGCATGTTGTCCTGTCTGAGCTGAACCAGGCGTTTCCATGGAGTCAGCCCTCGCCGTAGTAACAGTGTTTGGTGGTAGTGTTTACGGGCCATCTTCGTCAGCTCTTGTTGTCTTTGGAGCTGCCTCTGCCTCTCCTCTTCCCTCTGCCCAGTGTCACAGTATAGCACAAGAAGGTCACTCTTTCATATCTCTCACTGTTGTATGTGTGTTCTGTAGTATTTATTATTTAAGTCTGAAGACATGTCACCTCTCGCTCGAGCCTCCTCTCCTCTCTCCTCTTCTCAGCTGCTCTTTGTTTCTCCTCCTCCTCCTCCCGTAGCCGGAGCTCTTCCGCAGTTTTCATCTCAGCCTGAAAAGTCATTACTTTTTTAACAGTAGTGACACAATGACCGTGTCCTGCTAATAAGTCAGGGGGAAAATGCTCTATTTGGCAGCTAACTTTTCATGTAGCGAGGTGGACATGTATCTCGACAACTATATAATCAGATATTTCCAGTTTTTTAGTCCTGCTGATGGAAAAACAATGCTCTATGTATTTGTGTGTATTTGTGTGCGACTTTTGACCATATACTGTATTTACATAAGTAGTTTATATTCTAGTGAGTAGTAAGTAAGGCTTTGATATCTTCTTTACCTTGGTCACTTAAAAATAAAATGGTCAATAAATACATTTAAGCGATCACTTGGTTCCATCCATTTTTTTCTATTAGTGATATTTTCTTCCATATTTCATATTTCCTACCCAGTTTGTTCTGCTACTGAAATCTACATTGTTGCAGAATGGCTGACAGATCTCACCAGCTTCTCCTCTTCCTTCTTCTTCTTGATTTCCTCTATCTCTCTCCTCCGCTCAGCGCGCTGCCGAGCTCGTGCCTCCATAGCTTCAAACAGAAACAGGGGTGAACTCAGCACATGCTTTTCTTCTGATATTATGCTATAGTATTCTCAGGAGGACATGCACATCTTAAGTTTTCTTGGTGATTTATATTCCCCACAGCAAACCAAAGTCAAGGTAAATATACAGTAGCGGCTATTGTTGTAGAGCTGTAAGCTTCAAGGTTATATATATGCGGCTTGTAGTCATTTGATTTTCTTTCATAGTGATAAAAATACATAAATGCATTTACATCTGTTAGGAAAGAGATTAGGTGCCATATTTTTGAATAGCATCTTCTATTAAACTTACCAGCAATAACAGGATGAGGAAATGTCTGCCGAGTGATAGCTTTCTTCTGAGGACTGTCAGGCTGTTCGCTAACCCCTGGTGCCCTGAATCACGAAAAGAAAAGGTCTGTCATAACATTGACTTTACCTGCATTTTATTCAGACAGGTGTCCACTCAAAGCAACCTCAAAGAAACATCAGAAACGACGTGATGAATTTAAATGGATCACAGAACTTTACTTTTTATGTGTTTGCTGAATACCTTTAAACTCTGATCAAGGGTGCACAGACATCTGAAATCAGTAAATACACTTAAATTGACCTAGCCTTTACTTTTAAACTATGAAGCGTCTCTCTTTAACTATTTCCTTCTTTGAATCACCTCTTGGGTGATTTTAGAAAAGCTTTTAACAAATAATGTTTGTCTCTGTTAAACCAATGAAAGCAGAAAGTGTCCCAGTGGGGAAATTCAATCTTTTAAAAAAGGTCTTGAATTCTCTTAAATCTTCAATGTTTTTCTAGGTGTACTGTATGTCATTAGAGAACAAGTTTGTATTGTAAAAGGAAATGAACAAACCCAACTGATAACTAGGCCTGTGCTGTCGTCCCAGACACTGCCCCATACATCTGCCCCATACGTCTGCCCCATACATCTGCCCCATACATCTGCCCCATACGTCTGCCCCATACGTCTGCCCCATACGTCTGCCCCATACGTCTGCCCCATACGTCTGCTACAACTGTCACCAACGGGCACCTTAATCGGACATTGTGTGATTTCTATGGGTTTTAATATTGTTAACGAGCAATTAAGAGGCCCCGCCCCCAAACCATGACAAACATGGGAAGGGTCTATTTGATTTTTTGATTTGTCTGGATGTTTGTGAAGAATATTTTGGCCAAATTTGGAACATTCCATAAAACTACATTCTTCTTTCAGTCTATAGGGGGCACTATAGAGGTAACTGCCATCATATTAGTCAGATGTGTTCAGGGCCGGGGGGTAATTAGGTATTTCAGGGTTGAGCCTAATTGGGCAAAGTATGTGCACGTTAGAGGCTGTCAAATATACCTGTTCGG
>JAVQKC010041781.1:0-20848 GCA_036025475.1 Philypnodon macrostomus
TCTCTCTCACAGTGGACATGCACCTACGATGAAAATTTCAGACCCCTTCATGACTTCTAAGTGGGAGAAATAGCAAAATAGCAAGGTGTTCAAATACTTGTTTTCTTCACTGTATAAGCATCCAGGCAGTTCTATCATACAATAATTAAACACAATTATTATACCTGTTTTCTCCATTACAATTAGCACTAAACCTGATACTTATGTTTAATGTGTCTGTTACAGGAAACAGCACTTCTCCATCACCATTTTCTGCTTATCCAGCCCTTCAGCAGTTCCATGGTGATTTGTGCCCTGCAGGCCATTATTGTCCAAAAGGCAGTGAAAAGCCAAGCCCCTGCCCTCCAGGTACTTAGCAGCAAGAGCATTATACTGAAAGACCTATGTATATGATGTTTATTGTTTTGTTGAGCACAGAGCCCCCAGAGGTACAGTATTAGACCAATAAAAACAAAATGTCATAATGGTCAGTTATAGCTTACTGCTGCAGAAAGCAGCCTTTGTGAACACACCATTGTCAAACCCAATGATTTTCTCTGGTGTATTGTACGTTTATGACAGAAAGGGGTAAAGTGTAAGTTATTTTAACACATGTAATTTGTCTTCCCAAATAGGCACTTTCTTGGGGAGGTCTGGAGCAGAGTCTGAAGCCGACTGTGGAACTTGTTATCCGGGTTATTATTGCCCCTCCTGGGGTCAGACCCATGCAGACCTCCTCTGCCCCCCAGGGTGGTTCTGTCCAGCAGGATCAGTCTCTGGACATCAGCCAGGTACAGAGAACATCACAGATAACACAATATGTATTACACGCCATGCTTAGTTATTACTTGGTGCTGTTTAGGTGTTGCAACACCCCTTTGTCTTGAGGCAATTTTCTGCACCAGGGGGATCTTTGTTCACTTATATCACACGCACACATAAAGAATCTGTGAAAATATCCTTGTCCTCCTTTTGCCTTTTCCTGTGAATGGGGGTTTGCTAATTTAAGCATGAAATGGGGCAGAACCAAAAATAGTCATCAGCTCATTGCTGTCAGAGACAGGGCACCTGCTGCTGAGCCTGCTTTCTCTTCTCCTTGTCTAATAAGAGTTTTGCAGGACAAATAGACCAATTCATTACTGTAATACAAAATGTTCTGTGCTGGCTTTCATGGAAATGAAGCGATTATATATTTGTTATATAAACGAACACACTAGTTGTAACACATTATACTAAGACATGTACAGAAGATGTTCCTTGTTACCTTGACCTGTGTCTTAGAGTTCCAGTGTCCAGCTGGCCATGCCTGCCCACTTGGTAGTGCCGCCTCCTCCATCTGTAGTCCTGGTCATTTTCAGTCTTCATCTGGACAAGCCATATGCAACACCTGCCCACCAGGTAATTTCAAATGAACCAGAACAGAGCCTTTCTTTAGAGTTTGCAAAGATCCTAAATGAACTGAAGCATGATATTAAATGAGACTGAATGCCTTGCTCAGGTTTTTATTGTGTGGAGGGGTCATCAGTCCCATCATCTTGTCCAATGGGCACAGTCAGTCCATCCACCGGAAGGACATTACTAAATGACTGTCTGCTATGCCCCCCCGGGTTCTTCTGTAACAACAGTGCACTTTCAGAACCTTCTGGACCATGCAGCCCAGGTCTGACAAACCCTTACTACTGATACAGTAACTCACATTTCAGAAATATTTTTCCTCAGTAATGAGGTTCAGACATATGGATATTACTGTATTCTCAGTCAGGGTTCTATTACAGGACATTTTTGTTCCCGGGGATCCACTGAACCATCTCCTGCCCTCCAGCCTTATGGAGATGTGTGTCCCATTGGACATTTCTGTTCTGAAGGCAGTGGGTCACCCAGGCCCTGTCCAAGTGGGACCTTTCTTATGGAGCTCGGAGCTTCCTCTCCCTCTCACTGCCACCTCTGTACTCCTGGGAAATACTGTCTCAATCCTGGAGCTTCTCAGCCTACAGGTTAGAAACAACACCATTAGTCAATCATAAATACCATATGCTAACATTCATTTTGTACAGTGCTTAGTAAAGGCAGCATTTGATTCTGGGAATAACTGATTTATCACTTTCATTAAGTGCTGTGTGTGTGTCAGGTCTGTGCTCTGCTGGGTTCTTCTGTGTGGGTGGCTCAGAAGATCCCACACCAAGAGCAAACACCTCCTTGTTTGGCTGTCTTCACAAAATACTAGATCTTTATACAGCAAATACAGATGACATCTTCTCACTGCACAACCTGCCCTGCCCCAGTAACTCTAGTATTTCAGGTAACTTGCATTTAGTATATTTAGTATATTGTTCCTACAAGCCTTGTTCAGATATTCACTTGATGTATTATGCTGATTATCAATGTGGGTTTATATATGGCACCAGCTTTAGTCTATGCTAGTGTCCCTCCCTCGACATCCACAACAATTAAATTATGTAAAGCATTTAAACAGTTTCCACTCTCTTTTGCGTAGAAATATTAACACACTCATGCTCTATGTGCCCTGTTCTATGACAGAGAGGGACGACAGCTCGATCGAAGTGCTAACTGTGCCTGGGGCACTTTTAGATAATATTGTGACTCACACAGCACCATGTCTCAAGAGGCCACATTATGCATGTACCAGCTACAAAGGAGACATATGTCCGAAGGGTAGGTAAATCCTCACAGTGAACTTGTGCACTCTATGTGATACTTGGTTCATCCCCCAGGCACAAGTGTTATCTCCCATGTTCATGATGCTAGTCCCACTTACTGTAATTGGTGTGACATATGACTGATTCCATCTGATCTGCCTGTCATTAAGGGCACTAAAAATTTTGCATACAGCCTAAAAGTTAAATGCCACGCTGTACATTCATTTCAATTATTCAGAAATTTATTTGAGAAAGGTTGAAATGTTTGGATATTTTTGCAATTGACATGAGTCATGGTTATATTTTCAATTTTAAATAAACCTGAATATGTTTAAGAATTCAAAAGAGTTTTTCAATTCACAGGTTTCTTTTGTCCTCCTGGGTCGGCTTACCCTCTTCTTTGTGAGGCAGGGTTTTTCTGTAATCAAACAGGTCTACATGCCCCAGCAGGACCATGTTTCCCTGGTTACTTCTGTCCCAGAGGTTCTATTGATGCATACGCTACCCCTTGCTCCCGAGGACACTACTGCCCACTTGCAACTCCCATACCTGTGCCATGTCCACTTGGAACAATGAAAGGTAAGTAAGGTAGTATTACTGCAGACACTATACTAATAAAATTTTAATTACTTAGTATTTTTAAGTATTTTATTGTCATTGTCAAAAAACATTTCATTTGATCAATTACAAACATTGTTATCAGACAGAAGACATTATCTCTATTGTACCATTGTCTTATATTAGCACATGAACCTATTTGATCTGGTTATAGCTTATTTACGCTGGCATGCTGAGAAACTCTTTCTTTCCCTTGGGCATCTGTGAATAATTTCTTTCACAAAGTTTTTTAATTGTGTTATTGGATTTCTGTCTTGGGGCTGAAAATCTGAAGCCTATTAAACTGCTTTGATATGCTTCTGAATTGGATTTTGAAGTGGGAATAGCTATGTAATTGACAAATAAACAAAATATTTTATGATTTAACTGTATTCTTTACTTTGTTGACACTATATTGGATTACTACAGTAATTATGACTACTTCTCTGTGTCCTTCAGCCTCTGATGGTGGGTTTAGAGTTGAGGATTGTCAGCCATGTCAACCAGGCCATTATTGCCACAGGACAGGCCTATCAGAGCCTAGTGGTCAGTGTGCAGAGGGCTACTATTGTCCTGGAGGTCAAAACTCACCGATGCCACCACAACATGTCTGCTCAGTGGGGCATTACTGTGAAAAGGTCTGTTCTCCTCTGGTATTGAATAGAAAATGTCACTCATCAGGATTGTTGAATAATTCACGTTCTAAGGAAAATCATGGTAGCTGTTTTGTTTTTTTCCTGTTCATTGCATTCTGAGTAATGTTAGCCATACTCCATACATTTGCAACTTGATTTAGTGTATGCATTTATATACACTGCAGGGGAGTTTTAGAGAATCCCAGTGCCATCCAGGAAGCTATCAGTTCAGACAAGGCCAAGGCAGCTGTGAACCGTGCCCTGCTGGATTCTATTGTCAAGATCAAGGTAAAGCCGAAGGATGGATTAATTGCTGCACAAGAAAGCGTTTAGTGTCTCAAATGTAATCAACATTAAACACAGCTGTCTTTGTACCCACCCCAAATCAATAGTTCCCTTTTGTATTTGTTTATCTGCATTTCAGGGATGGTTGTCCCAGTCCCATGTGAAAGGGGCTTTTATTGTCCCAGTGGTTCTGCAAATCCCAGTCCATGCCCATCAGGGACCTATGGGAACATGTCTGGACTGACAGAGGAGTGGCAATGCTCACTTTGTGACCCAGGAATGTACTGTAAAGAAACGGGTATGTCGTATTCATTCATCTATTTGTGTTTTATATTTTACATTATTTACATTTCACATTTCTCTGGTTAGCCCAATATACATTTTTTGTGAATTCTGCATGTAATATGTATGGAGTCTAATGAAAATAACCAAATCACTTTTCTTTTACTGAATTCAATCAGGAAAGACTTCTCCCAGTGGTCCATGTGCTCAAGGGTTTGTTTGTATTAAGGGAGCCTCTGAACCTTCACCAGTAGATGATCTGACTGGATATCCATGCCCTCCTGGGTTTTACTGCCCTGTTGGGACATCTGCCCCACAACCCTGCCCTAAAGGAGCATACAGGTTCACATGAAATCATTTAATAATTTTTCTACACAACTCAATTATTAATTGTTGTGTTGTCTTTTGTGATAGTAACAAAACTGGGCTTGTGGAGGAGTCTCAGTGTAAAAGCTGCACCCCAGGTTTTTACTGTTCAGAGACAGGCCTCTCCTCTGTGACTGGCCCATGTTTGTCTGGTAAAAAAAAACTCAGTTCAGTGTTGCTAATCCTAATTTTGAGACTGATTGTGCTGTCGACTCTAGGTTTCTATTGTTTAGAGGGATCACACACTGCTTCTCCAAAGTCAGGAGTGTCTGGAGATATCTGTCCAGAAGGCCACTATTGCCCAGAGGGCAGCAGTGTACCTACCCCATGTCCAGCTGGCACTTACCAAAATATCACTGGCAGAATAAGTGGGGATGATTGTAACCCTTGCCCTTTTGGTAAATAGACAGTTATTATTTCAATTCACTTGATTTGGGTTTTTCAATTCTCACTTTGTTTTTAGGTCAGTTCCAGGACATGTCCGGTCAGAGAGAGTGTAATCCTTGTCCTCCTGGATTTCACTGCCAAGCCTCCATTGCCAGTCCTTCTAATGGGAGCTCAAATGGAGTGTCTAGTCCTGAGCCATGCCCTGCTGGATACACCTGTCCCAGGGAAAGCCAGGACAGGCAGCCAGTCCCCTGTCCTAAAGGCACCTACAGCCAAAACCTGGGTTTAACCATGACAGGTTTGCTCGTGTTCATAGTTATATGATGTTCTTGTAAAAATTAGGTTAAATAAGTGTTCTGTTTATAGGTGAGTGCTTAGTGTGCCCCGCGGGTCAGTTTTGTGGGTCCGAGGGTTTGGTTGAACCATCAGGACCTTGTGATTCAGGATTTCTTTGTATAACGGGAGCTACAGTTCCCAATCCAGTCGACAATCAAACTGGATCTCTGTGTCCACAAGGGTATTACTGCAAACAGGGGCTACGAGCAGGTAGGGGAAAAGAAATTGCCAATTGTTTTTTCTGGCAGAAATGTTAATAAATACAGTATATTATGTATTTCTCAGGTGATTGCTCAGCAGGATATTATTGTGACTGGGGATCAAGCAAAGAAGATCAGGCTCTTTGTCCAGCAGGTTTCTTTTGTCCCAGAGGTACACCAACGCCCATGCCATGTCCCCCAGGAACTTTCAGCTCCACCAGTGGCAACACACACATGGAGAACTGCACCACCTGTTTACCTGGATACTACTGTCAAGGTGTTTATCTCTTCATATATTTTTGTATGCATTCATTGGATAAAGCTGTGTATTTATATTACAAGGACTGGTCACGAAATAGCAAGAAATATGAAATGTATTTTTTACACAGATAAAGGCACTGTACATCCTACACTGTGCCCAGCTGGACACTACTGTCCTCCAGGACTTACTCTTGGGATAGAGTTCCCTTGTCCACCTGGTACAATACAAAGAATGCTTGGTTCATCCAGTCCTGGTGATTGCCTGCCTTGCCCCTCTGGTATGCAACAGATAAATAACATAGTGTTATAATCTTGGTAATTATAGACCAGTGTTTCTCAAACTGTGGTTCGGGGGCCACAGTTCACAAAGAAATACAATTTTATTCATTGTTCCTTAATTTACCATAGGACTCCCTAAGCAATTAATGAGCACAGATAAGTTAACTTAATTGAGACTGTATCCTTTTGTTGCACACTACACAAACCCAACCTTTTTGCCTCTCAGGGGTTAGGTGGTCCGCATTTTGTTTTCTTTGACAAACTGGTCCTTGGTTTGAAAAGGTTTGAGAAACACAGTTTTAGACTAACTAAAGTGTAGACTAACAAATATTTCTACTGCAGGAATGTTCTGCTCTGACTATGGTATGTCTGAGCCTACTGGGCTCTGTGATGCTGGATACTTCTGTCCATCTGGATCAACCAGCTCTAACTCCAGTGATCACCAGGTTGGCCATGTCTCGGTCATCATCTATTGTAAAAAATAATGTATAGTCTGTAGTATTCTGTAATGTTTTGGTTGGTCATGTTTTCTATTTCGTGTCAATGTCAATGATTAGAATAAATAGAATTATAGAATAGAATTTGTTTTGACAGGCCAATTCTACTGAAAATCATATTTGCCCCTCTGGCCATTACTGTCCTCCTGGCACTGGTCATCCACTTCCCTGCCCACAAGGCTCTCTCTCCATCTTCCATGGACTCAAAGATGTTGACAGATGTCTGCCCTGCCCCCCTGGGCTGTTCTGTGACAGGCCTGCATTAGCTGACATCCTTGATGCTCTGCCATGTCATGCTGGGTAAACATGTTTGCTTGTCTGCTTCTGGCATTTCAAAGTCTGCCTCACATAGACTTCCAAAAAAAGAATTCACTATTTTAGCAGTTAATACTGTTTTTTAAATGTATATGTAAAGTTTTATAACAAAAGTATTGATTTACTTTATTTAACAAATCACAATTATATTGTGTCTTGTTAATGATGTGATGATAAAATGTCTACACCATTTCTTATATGGAGATTGTCTTCCTGTTTATGTATATAGGTATGTTTGTCGTGAGGGTAGTTACAGCCCAGTCCCATCTGATGGCAGCCATGGTTACATCTGTCCTGCAGGACATAGCTGCCCTTCTGGTTCAGTGAGTGAAATGCCCTGTGAGCCTGGCACTTACAGCCCAGCACCCGGAGCTGCACACTGTTTAATATGCCCTAATGGGACAGCATGCTCCTCCTTTGCCACTAAAGAGCCCACTCTCTGCCCAGCAGGTAGGGTTTCAGCAGTTATTAATTTAGCTCATACTGCAGTACTGATCATACCACTAAAAGTGTCTGACATTTTAGGTAATTTCTGTCCTGCTGGAACAGCCCTGCCTCAGCCCTGTCCTCTAGGCACTATAAGTAACCAGACAGGAGCACACTCCATCTCAGTCTGCTCAGCATGCCCCTCTGGGTTTTACTGCAGCTCCTATGGAGCTTCCACACCAACAGGTCAGTAAGACGTTTGAACAATGTAGGTGAACAGAGGTTTTTCACAGAAATGTTCCCAGTATTCTGCAAAAAACAATAAAATCATTATTTGTTCTTTCAATGGAGCATTCACCCTCTGTTTTGCTCCTTGTAGGTTTTTGTGCAGAAGGGTACTTTTGTGAAAGTGGGGCCACAGAGGCAACACCACAGAGCTCAGACAGTTCTAGTAGTGGCCCTTGCCCTTTAGGGCACTATTGTCCTGTTGGGAGCTTTTCTCCAATTCCTTGCCCCTTTGGAAGCCTCCGGAACTCCACTGGTACACGCAGGATATTTTAAGAATTGAGTCACTAGTAAAATTACAAGGTATAATGAACACTTGAACATATGTGTATGTAACACATGTATTACAGGAGGTGTCTCCTTGGAGAGCTGCTCTGCCTGCCCAGCAGGTTACTACTGCTCAAGTGAAGGTTTGTCAAACCCCACTGGCCCCTGCGTTGCTGGCTTTTACTGCCCTTTTGACTTCTCATCAACTACTCCATATGCCTTTCTCTGTCCAAAGGTACAGTATGTGTTTTTAAAATATTTGTATCTTATCTATTTGCAAATGTTCAATTTCAAAAATCTAATTTTCCATCTTTATGTGTTCCTAATTATGCTTAACCTCACTATCAATCTTTGTGTTGTTTATTTAGGGACACTATTGTCCAGAAGGTTCCCCTCTAGCCCTGCCCTGTCCTACTGGAGAGTACCAGCCAAATCCTGGCTCAGATGGCTGTATACCCTGTCGCCCCGGCTTCTACTGTGAGGAGGCTATTTTGGGGGACCCATGGCCCTGTCCACCACACTCATTCTGTCCTGAAGGTACATACAAAAACATCAAAACAGACACTCTAAACTAACCCAGAACAGTAATAAAATCACCCTTTCTCTTTTTAGGGACCATGGTTCCCCAGCTGTGCCCGAATGGCACATATACTCATTCAAACCAGACAGGGCTACAGGAGGAAAAAGAGTGTTTACCCTGCCCTCCAGGAAGGTTCTGCAGGTAACAGAAGACACAAGAGGAGAAGCATGACAAGCATGTGTACTGGCAATAATCTGCAGATGAAACCACTACAGTCAAGCACGTTCTTCTGATAAATGCTCAGAAGAAAACTGTAATATCTCAGCAGTGCACTGCAGTGGTTTATCACGTTCAAAAGAGTTGGTTCACTGACCAGCTAAATTAACACCACATTAACACTGTTATATGCATGAACAGCACGAGAAATGGAAATGTTAGGAGTATAATAATTACTGTAATACTTAGCTAATGTACCGTGTATGTATTGTTTTAAGGGTTTTTGAATATTTTTTGAAAATTATTTATCTGTTACTGTATTTGTTTTTTTCTTCAGGGCTGGTAGAAGTCAAGGTGTATGTGCTGCTGGATATCTTTGTCTCTCTGGAAGTGCGGAATTTACCCCACAAGACTCTATCTCCAATCTGACCCAGTGTCAGTTGGGCATGCAGTGTGCTGGACCGTGCCCACCAGGTACAACCTGCGTTATGTTAAGAATAAATATATATAAATCCTACACTGGAAGAAGTCATTTGTTTTCACATAACAATGAGTTGTAAGTTATACAGACTAAATGTGTGTGTTACAAGTAAAACGCTTTAACTCATAAGTGTATGTTGTTGTATTTTTAAGTCAAAACAACTTATAGAATGAAGTAATGTTCTGACTTGTTACAATGTACATGCAGTTTGACCAGATGTGAATTACTTTATTTAAACTTCAATATTCTCATATTTAAATGGTATTTTTTAGGTCACTTCTGTCCTGAGGGCACAGATAATGCTAAATCTTGTCCTGCGAACACTATTCGCAGCGCTGCGGGAGGTACCAGCCTACAGGACTGCTTATCATGTCCACCTAAATATTGGTGCAGATCTGGTAGGGCCTGATAATGGTGTTTGTTTTGCAGAATAAACATGATTTTTAAGTCTAAATTATAAGATAAGATCATGAAAGAGAGTGTTGTTTGTACAAGCTGTATATATATATTTTTTTAGGAGACCCTGTCCTTCACGCCTGTCCTGCTGGTCATTACTGTGATGGCTTACCTGGTAGTGACTATAATGGAGGGACAGGGCCCAGGCCATGTCCTATTTTCACCTATCGAGCTATCCCTGGAGCAGGCAGCAAGGGTGACTGCCTTACCTGCCCCGCTGGTTCACATTGCAACAGCACAGGTTTAAAAAACTGTACTTGATAAATTAAAATAGGTCAACATGAAACCGATGTAGAATGGAGATGCAATAATGTTAGTAATAGTGTTATTTAGCAGAGAATTCCAATCTTTACTTTTAAAGGTTAATATTTAAATCCTATTATAAGTGTGCCTCCGCTAACAATAAACACTGTTGAACATACTAATCATTTTATGTTTATAGTTTTATTCAAATGTGTAATCTCTGGTAGGTTATTTCTTATTTAGCTTTTTAATTTGGGGGATTTTAATGCCATGTGTGATTTGTAAGTCATTTTGTTTCCCAGGACTTACTGATTACTCCACAAAACTCTGCCCGCCTGGTTACTGGTGCAGTGGGTATGGGCCACCCATCTTCTGCCCAGCGGGAACCAAAAGATCCCTTCCTGGAGCTGCTGCCCCAGGCCATTGTGAATCTTGTGCAGGGGGGACTTTCTGCCCAGATCCTCGCAGTAGGGGACAGCCCAATGTGGAAGGAATTCCCTGCAGAGCGGGATACCAGTGCCCCTTGGGTAGGATTACCATAGTTTCAGAACACAGAGGATTCTACCTTTGTATGGCTTTGGAAAATGGCATAAGGTCTATAAATTTCCTGTTAATCCAGGTGCTGTAGCAGAAAAGCTATGTCGAGCCGGATCATACTGTGGACCTCAAACCTCTGAGCCTCAGATCTGCCCTCCTGGTTATTTCTGTCCAGTGGGATCTCACACATATAATACCCCCAAACAACTGTGAGTCTAGTGCTCCACTTCACTATATCTGAAGCTGGCATGTGTCTGTAAACTATGTAAAATGTCAGAATAATTTTAGCCTAATTGTTCTGCACTTTTCTTCAGGGAGTTGGTTAATGTTTTAAAAATAACCCTGTTACCATCCTCCACAGCTGTTTATTTCCTTACTACTGCCCAGCCAAGAGCTCATCTCTTACGCAGTGCAAAGGGGGCTCCATGCCTGTCAACACCAGCGGGCTTAGAGCTTCTCAAAACAGCTGCTGCAGTTTGTGTGAAGGGGGAACCTACCGGCCCTACCTCTCCACCAGCCTGGCCTGCCTGCCATGCCCACCAGGTTACTTTTGCCCACAAGGTACTTGGCTTTTAACAAAAAGACAAAACAAACTACACATTTGAGTTCAAAAGGCTTAATGCTCCTGTAAATGTGGATTGATTTATACCAGGCACAGACAGCTACAAGACCAATCCCTGCTCAAGTGGTTATGTTTGTCCAGCGGGATCGACTACACCAATAGCATGCCCTCCTGGCTCTTTTGGTCGTCGCACACATGCTGTGAAAAATGGCGACTGTCATCCATGTCCAGCTGGCACCTTCAACCACCTGCCTGGACAGAAGGCCTGCTTTCCCTGTGGGAGTTCATCCACCTCACTGCCAGGTTCAATATTGTCACATCAAAAATACAAGAATTGTATTTGTACTTGTTAACATGATTGACCAATGACCACTGCTATCACAGGTTCTTCATCATGTACTTGTATTGGCAAAAACCGAGCCTTTCAGCCGTCTGATGGATCCTGTTTGTGTAGAACTGGTTTTGTTTTGTATGACAATCAGGATTTTAAGAGCTCTTCATCTGACAGTGCTTTTGACTGTCAGCCTGAGGTTAGTATTAAACCCTGTAAACATTAACTTGAATTGTTTGTAATTTGGGTAAAATATTAGTATAAGAAATTACTTTGGACAATTGAATATTATTCCCGTTTGTGTACATGCGTGTTATCTAGGTAAACAGGCGGTGTGCTAGAGGAGAAGTGCGTGTAGCAGCATCCAGACAGTGCGTGTCTCCTTCTCTTCACTCATGTAATATCACCTGTGGACCACATGGAGGAACTCTGGATGCTGAGATGGGCATGTAAAAGCTCTCTCCATACATTTTTTACCATCACATTCTTTTCTCTCCACTAGAGCTGTGCAGCTTATACGACATTAAGATGTAATGAAGCGTTGAACGATGGTCCTCAAATGACATGGTTCCTGTGTGTGTGTATCATCTCTTGTGCCTGATCCTGGTGCGTCAGCTGTCAGTGTGTGCGATACGTCTCCGCTGAAGAGCTGTGCAACACGTCCTGCATCTCACGACTGCCTCATCTCTACGCTCAGCTCTCATCAGACGGACAACTCCTGCTCAGCCTCAGAGAAAGAAAAGGCCTGCTTTGGGCGAGGGTGAGATGAAGCCACAGTCACAGAAAGTAAAACAAAAACGATATATGCAGTGTTTATAGGAATAAAAACAATAGATTAGATTTCAATATAATTTTTCAAGGCTTCCAAAGCATTTTACACACATGGGCGCTAAGCTACCTCAGTAGGCACTGCTGCCCCTGAGGCAAACTGATAGAGATAACAGCCATGCTATACCAACATCAAACACACCACAAACAATACTCAAAAACATTAAGTATCACCATGGATTAAGATATAAATATTGAACTCCACTCATGTTGTTATAATTGTCTTGTAGATCTCATTCATTTCGTCATCTGTTATAGTGAGATAGTGTTGGTGGCCAGAGCATACTGGGACACAGTTTTGTAATATTTGTCATCAGCAGTATTTAATGTGTTTAGCCAGTGCAGAGGCTCATGAATAATGAATATATTTGCTCATCGCTCACTATGATTGGGATAATATATTGCTGTAGTGGCACTTTTGATGGGAGTTCTGTTCATCTCTAGTCTGTCACAGATAGTTTAGGACCTGATATTCATACAAAAGATATTGGGGAAATTAACGTAGTGGAGTTTGGATCTGAAGGAGTTTTTGGATGGATTCCCACACAGAAGGAGCTTATTCAACATTTTCTTGCAGGTGATCGTTAATTTGTACTTTTATTACTTGTCCTGTTTATGTACCAGTATAGAGTTACTTTTACCAATGGGCATTTTTTCTACTTAGAGCCTGTAGAAAATTTGCACATGCACCCCAGAGAGAGAAGAGGCACTAAAGGTGAAAATAAAGATGATTTGACTGTCCTACCTCGAATTCCTAACCCCATCGCCTGTATCTCCTCTGGCGACATGATATTCTTCCACCTCACCATCAACCACACAGGTATCCTCTGTTACCTGGAGTTGTTGGTGTATTTCAGTTGAATATTTTAAACTTAATCTCAAAATGTAAAACTCTAGATCGGCATTATAGCCATTTTCCAGTCTATCAGAAAGACCACCTGTTCAACAGCAACCCCAGCTGGGACTATGGTGCGTTCAGACAACTGCAGATACTGATGAAACAGACAAATTTTAACTCCACAAGGTACAGCACTATCTGTTTTATAGATTTAAAATTACTCTCTTCTGTATTGATGGTCTTGTCTTTACAGGTTTGTCCATGTGTTCTCTGACCCTGGGAAGTATGTCTTTGTGGACAGTGCTGTCCCAGAGTGGACACTGGTCGTGGTGGTCAGTGAGCAAGGAACAGAGTGTAACCCACGAGCTGCAGTCTTTCAGCCAATGAGTCCAGCTCATTTGGTCAAATTTGGGATTGTGAAAAAACACCAACTCAACCTTTTACCTGACTGGGAACTTATCACAGGTACTGGAAATACCTTTTATTCATTTTTAATTCTGATTATATTAACAATTAACAATATCAAGCTGACTATATATAGGGATCCTGAGTCTATTTGTGGTACTGGTTGTGGTCCTCACCACTACAGTGATAGTTTTGCGGCCCAACAAGTCAAAGCTTATTGCACACTGGAAGAACAAGCCAAAGTGGAGGAACGTTGGGGAACCTTTCTGTCCTGTGGACTGTGCTTGCACTAAAGACAGGTGAACATTCACTTTGCTTGTGGCATGATGTATCCCTACATTAGATACATTCAGTTGCAGCCTGTTTACAGTATTTTATTTGTAAGTCCTGATTTTTAATTCTCTGTCTTATAGCCCAGTTACTCCAAGCCTGGCTCTGGTTTTAGGTCGTCGGGGAGTAGGAGAAGGGGCTGAGGCAGAGGAGCCTGCTATTACTAAAGGAGGTAAGTACTAACACTTAAGAGTTTCCACTTTATATGAAAAAGAAGGAATTCTGTGTTTTATTTATTGATTTAGAACAGTGTAATGGGAAAACTGCTGAAATGTAGAGAAACCTATTGCTGCATATTTATTGTTATATACACAGAATGGCAGTGCTAAAACAAAAGTGTGTTTACCATTTGTGGTCTAATATTGTTTTGTGCAATACCACTCTATTTGTATCTGACAATGTTAAGAATCGTTGAAGGGTAAAGTTGTTTTAACATCTCACCCCGTAGACTGTTGCATTATTCATGAAGCTTGAGAAGCCATTTAAACATCAATTGGCCCAGTCATTATGATGCCATCATGCATGAACATGTATCATTTAGCAGCCTATGCCCCCTTTGATTGATGATAAAGAAAATAATGACTCATACCACACTCTAGTGGCTTGTGCTGCAGTGTGAAGCATTTTACTTAGCTTCTGTGATTTCATTTGGCTTCTTATCAACCCGTCCATGGATCAACTGGGGCAATAAGAAAAGCTGCATGGTATTTACTCAGTTATTATAAAGTGCAGTTCACAATGTGTGTTGTGTCTCCTTAATTAAACCAAATGTGAACATAATTGAATTAGGCAGATTATGTACTGACAATTCCACTTATGTAGGAAGTGTCTCAGGTCTCTGTGACCTGGAGGAGTTTAATGTTAAGACTTTGTACGACAAACTAGAAGATCAGAACCTGCACATAGCTTCACAATTGGTCCGACATCGCAAAGACATGCAGGAGTTCTACAGAAACATGTGCAACCAGACTGAAACGCTTATTGTAAGAATCAATCTATCACATACATTGCAGTTTTTTTCTCAAGAATAACTGAAATCATGGCTGTTTCAGAACATCTTAGAAAACATGGATCATAAAAAAGTAGTTATATTAAAAGAGTTGCTCATCCACAATGGTGCAAGAGATAAACCACCTGCTAGTGCTGAAGCAAGAGAACCACAAGGTATATAATATGATATATATATATATATATAAAATATTAAGACTAAATGTATTCTAATTCATTGTATCCATATTTTCTATTGACATTTATTCTATTGACTTCACGCCTGCTGAAGCTTTTACGCTATTATTGGGAGCTGTTCTCAGGTCAGTAGAGGCTCTTTTGGGCAAAATGAGCACCGGTGAATCATGGCACCATCAGTATCTGGTCGAGCGTGATGACCGAGAGTGTGAGCCACAAGCGGCTGACACCAACATATCACAGGTCATTTATTTTACATCACACAGTCAACACAATACGTAACACAGCACTGATTACACTTTGGATTATTTCTTTAGTTTTCATCGATGCATTTGGCCAAAGGAGAAGCTCTTAGTGAACAAGGTAACACACAAACATATACTGAATTAAATATAGCTACTTTTTCCTAAGTAATCTATCTTTCAACAGCCCCTTGTCTGAGTGACCATGACCTGTCGAAGCTGGTCAGCATCACTCCTTTATTTAAAACGCTTCAAGAAATCCAGCAGTCCTTACAGAATCTGACCATTGCCCAGTGTAGTCAAACTGACAGCAGCACAGAGACGGAACCAAGTATGCAATGATATAACAAATGAATTGAAATAAATGACGTATATTGTATGTTGTAGTGTCTAAATGCCATTTTGTTACTGTTTTTACAGCCAGAAGAGAGAGTGTTCAAGAGAATTGTGAACTAATTGTCACTGCACTGGACAGTCTCTCGCCTCAGCACTCGGCTGTTTACCTGTTTGGGTGCCAGGTGATGCAGCTGCTTTCAGACTGCCCCTTGTTTCCCTCTGTACTTCTTCTGCTGGCAAAGTCGGTGCCTACTTCTCCATCTTCAGCCAATCAGCCGCTGCTGACACATTGCTCGAGGGATTTTTATTTTGATGCCACCAATCAAATCCTTTACCTGTCCGAGAAAAGGCTCCAGCATGTGGGACATTTCATCTCTACTGTTCTGCATTCCATGGCACACGTCGCTGCAGGTAATCAGGCAGATAGAATTTGTAATGTTGCTGCATGTATTCTATTTCAGTGGCTCTTGGCCGCTATAGCCAACCACACAGACAGTAGAACCGCCTGCCCCTCTCATGAGGCGTATCACGGAAGTGTGTAGGGCATCAAATGCAAGAGACAGAACCATGAAAAATGCTTTACAATAGCCTGCCTTTCACATCTGCGCAGGAGTAATAAATTGGACTGGAAACATGCAATGAATTTGTGCAGACAGAGCAGACTTTAATCAATCTATCAGTGTTTGTTTCGTTTAAATGTGATTCATTAATTGGTAAAATTATCAAACTTTTTTGACAATAAAATACAGCGGGTCTTCAGTGAGGCGTCTGACGACCTTTCACTTAAAGTTTGCCTAAAACAGAGGTTATTTGTAACAATTCAGAAACTAGTGCCCGTCACTGTCACACTCAACAATAAAGCAGCCTTGAACATCATAAATAAGTCACTTGCCAATATAACTGAACCATTAGTGTAACTAACTATTAGCACCCAAAGTGCACTGTTAGCATCAATGCTAATTGGGATATCTCTAAATATAACAAAAATCCATAAAGATTGACTTTAGTACAATTCTTTTCTCTTTCCCCTCCTCCTCATGTGTTTATTGGGGATGTTAGGGTTAGGGTTTGTTGGTTTATGTTCACGATTTCTCGCCCCATCATCCTTAAACATGCATAATATGTTCAACTGTGTCTAAATAAAGCTTAACTCTGAACTGCAAAAGACTCACCACTAGATGTACACAATGTACCCACAGTGGGACCTGCACCACACTTTGAGAACCACTGCTTCATCTTTATTATTTTTTAAATGTGATATTTATGTACATTTATACAGGATCCAAGCCACAGATGTTCATGAAAGCTCTCCACGAGTCCATTTCAGTTCTAAGCCTTCAGCTCTTCAAGCTTTCCTTCAAATGGAGCTCAGTTGAGGTTTGTATTTTTTAGGCTTTTCATCCAATCCTGGTTTTGTATGCATAGCTACAGATGGCTTTTCATGTCTGCTTTTCTCAGTCAAAACCAGATATGTCAGAGCAACAGGGCTCATTAATTTCTGAATTTCTCAACATCAGAGTCCCTGCTCAAGCACACTTCACTGAACATCTATTAGCTAGCAGGTGGGAGAAAAATAAGTAACCTACATCAAAGTATTTACTTCAAAAAGGCTTGTGTAATGCAATAACAGCCCTCTCTGTCCTCCAATTTAGACTTGAGAAATACAAATATTTGAAGGTAGAACAGCTCATCTCAAAGCTTAAACAGAGGTGGACTGAAGACAAGGGGAGAGGTTTGTATTCTATATTGAAATAATGATGTGCTAATGAATGATAACCATACTCTGTTACAATGTCTGACCACACAGTCTCACACTCTAATGACAGTATTAAACTAGTAAATATTATGTTATTGAATAGAATATTTAATTATTATGTAATTTTTCTCAATACAGACTTAATTACCAGGCTTATATCAAATCAATATTTTGATTTCTAAAGATTCTGAAATGTAGGTTTTTTCCTCCTTTCAGTCATAGGTCCACCAGCACAAGGGACTCCAATTCAGGTATAAATAAAAATGAACTAAAACAGCATGTCAAAATATTTCTAATTATGCTCTTTATGCTACAAGGCCTTAACATTGTGCACTGTGTAATTGCCGTTCATTAGCAAGGCAGATCTAAAGCCAATGTTAAGCCAATTCTTCCAATTAGTTTAGAATTATAGAGTAACAGATTAGATCAACATACATTACTATAACTAGTAATAATGTCTTAATGGATTCAATATGCCAGTTTTAATTTCCTGTCTCTTTTAGATTTCCTGCATTGAAGAAGAAATTGACCGACTGAACGAGTCCTTCTTGCGGCTGAGCATGCAGTTACAAAACAGATCTCAAATGAAGAGAGAGGGCACAGAGAGCAGTGCTGGCTGTTCTGTGGTAATTATCACTGTAAAAATATAATTCTATATTTCACACTATTTAACTGACATAATTGTGAAATCCTACAGTGGGAATGTTCCCTAAATTGTTGCTTTAAATGCTAGATAACACATCTCCACTCTTCATTATTCTACATGTAGCCCAAGATTTTTCCTCATTCTGCTCAGTTTAAATCTAACCTGTCTGATCAGTGATTTGAGCAGTAAAATATGTCTACCTAATAAAGTGACTAGTGAGAGTATACATGGTGATAAATCTTTTTGAAGATTGAAACAGATGCTTATGCCATTTTCCCTTGAAAGATGAAACGTGACTGATATTAGCATACATGAGTGAGACATGCATTTGTGTGATTTGTTAGCACATTCCCCTAGTTTCATTAGTAATCTTTACCATAGATCATATGCATTACATTTCAGAGTACATCACCCACACCCATGCCAGGCCTAAGTCGTAATGGAACAATCCTGCTGGAACTAAAGAGACGCTATGTATCACAGCGCCTCAATGAGCTCCAAATCACATTAGGGAACATCAGACGGAGCCAGCAGCATGACAGCAATTCAAAAGGCGGGACAAGATGCCTTACACAAACTGACACAAGCACCACTCAGCCCGGGCCAGGCGAGGACTATCCCGCCTCCAGTGTTTCTGATGGACACAGGCAGGACAGCACTGGAGCCAGCTACATTCACAAGACAGAGGCAAGAGAGGCTAAGGATCTTGGTAACTTTAACTATGGGAGTCACATTACTGAGCCGCAAGTGAGTGAACAGACTTCCTACCCGGAGACATTACTGGAGGCTCAGAAGTCTGGGAGTGAGATACAGATACAGAGTTAAGCCTCCAGGGTTCGCTTGGTACATGGTCACACATCCATTGATCTGAAAGTAAATGTGAGCCTGTATAATCATTGAGATAGAGTGCCCCTAAAAATCTTCTTCTGCCTTCTACATAACATGCTGTCCCCACATGTCATTGACTTAAATTCACCACTGGATAAGAGCGTGTGCTGATGTACTAGTCGGGCATTTGAATGATGGAATCCAGTCATTTATCAAGGATACAGAAACATCCTTTTACCTGTTGTTAATTGTCTCTGTAATACATCTGAACTGTGAGAACCTACTGGTGAGTCCTTTAGTCCAATGAAGGTGAAACATATGCTCTGCTAATGCTTTGTCTCGCTTGTGCAGAGGTGTTGACCCGCTTGTATTCATGAATATTTAATTTTCAGCCATAATAATTCTAGAATTATATATTATGCCGCTGTGTGACCTCACTTGTGCTTTAGTGTTTGCTTTATATGTTAACTGAAAGGATTACTAGAGTATTTTAAGTTTATTAATGTGTTTTTTACAAGTGCTGTTTTCTGTGATGTTTGTTTTATGTGATTCACAAGGCCCTGTGTCTGAGAATAGAAAGTGAGTATTCCTACAGGTGGCTGTGAGCCAAATCAGAAGGTCAGATGGAACAAGTCTTCACTTACTATCAGTGTTAGCTCCCAGCTCTGTGCCAAGTCCCTCGGCTACATCTGCCGTGGCCTGTGGCTGTTGTGTGTGGGTATTTTTTGTAGGGTTGGAGGTGTGCTCAGTGGCTCTAGAGAATATGGGCCTTATCAATTAGATTAGCTGCTCCCAAACACTGATCTGGCAAGTCTCTGGCTCTGTGTGGGTCTCATGCCTCCATGTTTAGCAGGCTTATTGTGCTACAGTTTTACAAGATACACACATATTGTTTTGGATTTTCCTATTTGCATGTGCATGTTTACAAATATATTGGTATTTGCTTAATTTCTCACAAAATGATTGTGCTGATGGTATGTTGATTGTAGAATTTAGATACAGCCGCCCAGTGAGATATGTATGTATCTAAGCTCATACATGGTGAGATATACGGAGCTTACACAGTTTGAGGTCTTCTGTTAAGAGGTCTGCTGCATGTGAGATCTGTATCTCATTCTGCCCATGTTTCATCTATTGCAGTCAGCCTGGTGTAATCATGTTATAATCTTGAAATCCTTCCAAATCCTTTGAAATCTGCTCCCTACAGTACAACCTCAAGGCCCAGAGTAGAGTTTACTTATCTTAAACGCATGTTAATTGTTCTCACATCACACTGTAAATCATCATATTGTGTTTCATTCAGCCTTTTCCTCAAAGGCTACTTGTTCTACAAGTAAACATCGACAGTGGGAGCCTCGGAGAGGAAGCAGGGCTTAAAGCTTCCCATTGTCTTCCTGTCGCTTAGCAGGCCTCCTGTAGTCACCATGTCAGTGCATTACTGTTGCTATGGTTTCCTAATCTGCAGGATGTGGTTCAACCAGGCCTGCCATATTTAGTGTGTTTCTGACTCAAGCTGCCTATAGGTGAGAGCAAAGACAGACAGACAGAGACACAGACAGACAGACAGACAGAGACACAGACAGACAGACAGAGACAGAGACACAGACAGACAGACAGAGACACAGACAGAGACACAGACAGACAGACAGAGACACAGACAGACAGAGACACAGACAGACAGACAGAGACACAGACAGAGACACAGACAGACAGACAGAGACACAGACAGACAGAGAGAGAGAGACACAGACAGACAGACAGAGACACAGACAGACAGACAGAGACACAGACAGACAGAGAGAGACACAGACAGAGACACAGACAGACAGACAGAGACACAGACAGACAGACAGAGACACTGACAGACAGACAGAGAGAGCCACAGACAGAGACACTGACAGACAGACACAGACAGACAGAGAGAGCCACAGACAGACAGAGAGAGAGAGACACAGAGACACAGACAGAGACACAGACAGACAGACAGAGACACAGACAGAGACACAGACAGACAGACAGAGACACAGACAGACAGAGAGAGAGAGACACAGACA
>JAVQKC010041801.1:0-17413 GCA_036025475.1 Philypnodon macrostomus
TCACAAACATCCAGACAAATCAAAAAAGTCAAATAGACCCTTCCCATGTTTGTCATGGTTTGGGGGCAGGGCCTCTTAATTGCTCGTTAACAATATAAAAACCCTTAGAAATCACACAAATATTGTCCGATTAAGGTGGCCGTTGGTGCCAGAGCATTTGTGGAAGACGTATGGGGCCGTTTCGCTGAAATGCGACAACGTGGGTCTACTTTTACAACTGAGTCTGTAGCCACAACTGCCCTGGGGGCAGACTGACAGAGATATGATAGCCATACCACACATATTTATACATACAGCAGGCAAGTAGGCAAGGTGTGTGAGGTATCTATCCCAATGACACAATGGTAGAATGCCCTAAATAATACATCACTTGACACCTGCCTAAGACCTTTTTTACTACTGACCCAGTAGACAGTAGTAGACAAAGTAGATGCAAATGACCTTTAAACACCTTCCTAAAAAGCCCTGGTTTATTCCTGGTGTTTTTTGAATGTCCTCTCTGTAAACTAATCAACCTGACTGCCATAAATACAGATAAGCCTCCAGATATCTCAATCATACATTTCCTGTTTTTAAGCACGTAGTTGGTGACCTCAGAAGGAGGCGCACAGGAAGTGTCCAAGTGGAAGACACAAGTTTCCTCGATAGTTTTAACTCAGAGGGTCCTTAAGTTTGGCAGGAACCGCTGGGACGTATCTAGAGTGATGTTGTTTATGTGACTCCTGTTAAAGAGCGGTCATCACAAATCATCATTCTGCTTCTGACCTTTACTAAACTCTTTGTCCAACTTCCTTCTCAGTATCTCAAGCTCATCACACATCTTAACTAAACCAGAAAAAAACAGTCTAAACCATGTCTAAACAATGACAAAAACAGGTCTTAACTGGGACTAAATCAAGACTAATCAGCTTTTATACTCTGTGTAAACCCCGTCTAAGCTTGAACAAACCCAGTTCCTATACTAACCAGAGAAACCAAGACCAAAAATTAAACCAGGATTAAATTAGGTCTAAACCAGGAGTAAACCAGCACTGAGGCAATTAATTCTGAACCAAAATCCTGAATATAGCCAGGACTAAATCATGTCTGAACTAGGTAGCTCTAGACCGACTAAATCAGAACAAAACTACACTACACCAGCACTAAAGGAGGTACAAAATCAGGTCTGTAGATCTGGGACTAAAAACTGGGATTGGACCAGTTCTAAACCAGGCTTAATGCAGGACTGAATAGGTCCAAATTGAGTCTAAACTATGACTAATGTGAATTAAAAGCAAATACTTCAGTATGCTGTCATGTTGTCACAGGAGGACTCTACTTCCTTTCACACCACCGTGTCAGCTGGTGTCAGAAGTCAAACACGTGATCTATAGAAACCAGACAACATTGACTCAAAATGCTGTAGATATTGCCCAATAACTGTTCTTTCATCACATCGTGGTCTGAGGCAAGTCCAAGTCCGAGGCTGTTTGTTTAGCTCTGTGTGCTGCTGAGTTTGTTTTGAGTTTATTTGTTTTGTAAATGACCCTGGAATGGTGCACTTCTGCCGCAGGACAAACATTTCCCTATCCCTCCTCCTCCCTATCCCGGGTGAGGCACTGCAGATAAGATGTTGTCTGCAGGAACCATTTAAGAGGATGTGGAATCAGAAAATGTAATCACTTGAGAGTTGTAGTAAGTACTAACTAGGAGTATTATTTGCACTAGCCAATGCTGTGATGATTTTAAAATGGCAAAATCATTCTACATCAATAGTTCTGACTTTTATGATGTTAGTGATATAAAAAATGATACGCCACAGTGATTATCAGCAAGGAGCTCCTGGGTCTGATTTCTAAGCCAGACAATGCATGTTCTCCTCCTGAGAGGGATGGTACTCTGGTTTGCCCACTGTTGACCTGAAATAAATGCAGAAGTAGGCTAGTTCTCCAGTGGTCGTTAACACTTTGGCTCAGGACTTCCTATGGGCGCTCTGTTTGCTCTGTGCTCCATGACAAGATTGAATGGATGGGTCAAATGCAGTATACAGTCAATATCTCTACTGGGACAATAAAGTCTACCTGTAGGCCTAAATCTAAATTCAGAATCTGGATTATAACCAAATATATACAGTATGATAGGCCTATGTTTAGCCACATCAATATTGGATTGTGCTCCATGAGATACATATATAAACGCGGCCCACGCACGAACTCGACAGCAAGGTATATATCGGCCAAACGGCCCCGGACGTAAGTCTGCCACAACTGCTCTGGCACCAACGGGCACCTTAATCAGACATTGTGCGATTTCTAAGGGTTTTTATATTGCAATATATGTATATATATATGTATATATATATATATATATTTTTTTTTTTTAACAAGCAATTAAGAGGCCCCTTCCCCAAACCATAAAAAGTTTCACAAGAGTTCATTTATTGACTCCACTTGTTGCACATTAGCCACAGATTAAGTTAGTTACACATTACATTGCATTTTGGCTGTGGTTTTGTTAAGTAGTAACAGAATTATGAAGCAGCTTCACTGCAGTCACAGGTGCGACTTCAAACCAAAAAGTGTGCAGTAGTTCACAATATTGAGAATCTGTATCAGTTTTACTTGGTAGGCTGCACATGCTTATTCTTTCTGACTCAAGGCTGTGATTGGCTCTTGAGACCCATGACGCACTGAGCTGAGCAGAAACTAGTCTTCCCTACACTTCAGTCCGTGTTGCTCTTCCCATGAGAAAAAACTCTTTTAAAGTTGGCCAGCGACACAACCAGACGCATGAACGAAGCCGGATAACGGAAAGCTTCACTTTTTGGATGATTTCAAGTTAGCTTTTTCTAATGTAACGCTGATTTGGAGAGCTAAAAGCTGGTTTGTTACGCGAAGTCCAAGTCCGGGATTTCCTCTCATCGAAGTTCCCAAGATGAACTTCGGTCCGGTGGTCTGGAAAATTGCTGTAAGTAAAGTTTAATTCAATTTCACCATTGCAAAGTCACAGTTTCTTAAAGTGATCTTGTTTGATTGTGCGTTTTGATTGTCTGGTTGTAATCCACTGCGGTTTTTGTGCCAAACGCGTGTATTTTCCGAATAGCGTTTTTGTTTTTAAGTAAAAAAAAGACTTATAACCACTTTAAACCTTATTTCAAATGTATGCAATTGCTCCATACCTATTTGATGGATTTTCTTTCATTGGACACATGGATCTTTTTTAAAGAAGCAGTAGCCTACAGGGGACATGCAAGCTCAAATCACAGCTAGGCCTATGCAAGTTCTTCCCATTGAAGATGGAACAGGAGCCCATTGTCCCACAAGACCTCGAACACAGGAAGCAACATTGTGTTTGTTATTGATGATGAATAAGGCTAAGGTTGTTTATTTCTGTAGTGCAGCAGAAGAGCCCAGAAAACTGACGCGAAGCAGCTGCCGCCTGTTTGTGTGCGTGCTCGGAGAGAGAGAGAGAACTATGGGCTACATGTGCTGTATCATTCACTCAATGTAACTTACATTCACCATCTGCGTTGGACATCATGTGGTCAGAACTGTTCAGACTTCCAGCAAAATATGATGGCTTTTAGTGTGGCACAGCGGATGTGAGATGGCGTCTTTACAAAGACGTACATTTGTAGAATGGACACAGAATTGTACAAATAGGAGACCTTGTTTAGTCCTGGTTTAGACCTAGATCATAACAGGGTTAGAGCTGGATCATAACAGGGTTAGAGCTGGATTAGTCCTAGTTTAGACCTAGATCATAACTGGGTTATAGCTTGATTAGTCCTAGTTTAGTCCTGGTTTAGACCTAGATCATAACTGGGTTATAGCTGGATTAGTCCTAGTTTAGTCCTGGTTTAGACCTAGATCATAAATGGGTTATAGCTGGATTAGTCCTAGTTTAGTCCTGGTTTAGACCTAGATCATAACTGGGTTAGAGCTGGATTAGTCCTAGTTTAGACCTAGATCATAACTGGGTTATAGCTGGATTAGTCCTAGTTTAGTCCTGGTTTAGACCTAGATCATAACTGGGGTAGAGCTGGATTAGTCCTAGTTTAGACCTAGATCATAACTGGGTTATAGATGGATTAGTCCTAGTTTAGTCCTGGTTTAGACCTAGATTATAACTGGATTAGAGCTGGATTAGTCCTAGTTTTGTCCTGGTTTAGACCTAGATTATAACTGGATTAGAGCTGGATTAGTCCTAGTTTAGTCCTGGTTTAGACCCAGACCATAACTGGGTTAGAGCTGGATTAGTCCTAGTTTTGTCCTGGTTTAGACTTTGGTTAGATATCCTAATTTATACTAGGTTTAGTCACGTTATAGTTACTGGTTTAGACACACTTTTGACATGATTTATACTAAGTGCATACGGCCATGATTGGTCTAGTCCTGGTTTAGATCTGTTTTAGACCTGTTTTATCTTCTAATTAGCCCTTTATAATAGAAATAGAATCTGCAAAATGTTGCCACAATTACATGCATTCACTTGGGGGTCTGGGAAGTTTTGAAATATTTGAAGTATTAATGGGTTTGATCTGCAAAAGCTTAAAGCCACCTTCCTTCTTACTTAGCGACTCAAAGCTGCAAATTCCCTTAACAGTTTTTTTCCAATAAACTTAATTCCACTCAGAGCCGTGTACAGACAGACTTCTTTTCATTCAGCGCCTGTTGTTTTTTCCAACTGGGCTGCCCGCAGCAAACCCCGACACTGTGCATTCAAACTGTGACAACTCGTGTGCAGACCGCAAAACTCTTCGAATTTAAATCAAGAGAGCAGAAGATGATGCATATCTTTCTTCTGATGGCGAAAGCGTTATAGGAGGAGACTGACAATATAGCCTTACTCACTTTTGAGGTCACAAAAGAGCAGACATGAGCATTTTTTGTTTATTACTATTTTTATTTTATTTTTTTGTGCTATGTTTATTAATCCAATGACCGTTATTCACATAGTAGCTGCTATATTTGAAATCTGTGAAAAATCATGTATCAAGTAAAGGAATAAACAACAAACCTACAAAGCTTACAAAGTCCAAACCAGGACTAAGATCTTAACCAGGTCTTATCTTAGACTAATCAGGACAAAACTATTCTAATCCAGGATTAAATAAGAACTAAACCATGACTAAAGTATAACTAGACCAGCACTAATCCAGGTCTAATCAGGATTTAACCAGGATTGAACTAGGTCAAACCCCTCAGTTTGTAATAATCATGAGATATCCAGGTAAAATGATTTTGTCACAGTTAAGCATGAAACAAGTCTTCTATCGTTAGCATTTGCCTTTTTGAAGCTAACTTTTAACCCCTAACCGTCCCTGTCCCGCTAATGTCCCTGGAGCTCTTTCCTGTTTGTTTTCACCATTGTCTGCTGTGTGTTTTAAGTCATGCAGTCTTCCATTACTGAAATCAGATTTACTTACCCCGGGTGGCAAAGTCAATGTTTATCTCTTCTGTAAACCACAGTACATTCTAGAGGCCTCACCAGTAGGGCCTGTTGCTATGGGACTGAGAGGAAACTTCACCCCCACCCCCCCTAAACCCCCCCACCACCACACACACCCCTTCAAATTGCTGGAGTGTACGTGCCGGGACTGTCCAGTAAACTTCCTGTCTTGTAGTGTACACAGATAGGGCTGATATTAGTGGCATCGGGCTAATTTATGAGAATTATCAAATGGAGATTGTAATCTGTTGTTGCTTACTGAATATTTGGGTGTTGGTTCACACAGGAAATATTTCCCCCTGTCCCGGGATGCACATCAGGGACAGGCTGAGTCCTAAGTATGTCACTGGGGATAGTGTAGTGGTCGTAACAAACAAGCCGCTTGTGAGATTTGAGCTGGCTTGTATTCTGCACAGCGACCATGTGAACTCTATGGGACCCTGTCTGTGGTATCTATGTGACTGATGCAACACAGTGCAACTATCTGATTGGCAGAACAAAGGTAGATAGCAATGGGAGAGGGATGATGTATTTTTGACAGTATTTAAGTTTTTTGGGGGGGGTGGTTAGTTGCAGATTGTAATATGCTCAACACACTTTCACCTTGGAGAGCAGACTGTAACAATGACATAGGTATTCAGTAAATAGACCAAACTATTATGCATTTTACTGATGGGAAATACGTGAATGATTTAACAATCTATACAAAAAGCAGCCATAGAAGGTCGTAGTGGTAGAAAGTAATGATAATGATAAACTGGTTTAGAGACTAGTTCAGTCCTGCTTTAGACCTGGTTATACCGGGTTTAGTAATGGTTTTGATCTGATCTGGGGTAGACCCGCAGCCATAGAAAGTAATAATGAACTAATAAATATTGTGTTTTTTTACCTATTATAATGTGTAATAGGTCATTTGAGGAAAAAGACCGAGCTCATCGAAATCCTTGGTCATCTGGTTTCAAATTCATAATGTGCTCCTGACTGCTTCCCCAAACTTAAAGTGCAAGTAATATGTATGCAATTTTCTCACTGTGGGACAGATAAAGTGTATCTCATTGTATTCATATGTTACCTGTAGTTATCGTTCCCTTATATTATTTAGTATTTATCCGTCATTTCCATGGTGCCTGTTGGTGGTGTTGTCATGCGGAGGCGCTCCCCTGTTTAAAGAGTGCTGACTCACAAAGGGAGCGCCACCTGTTCAGGTGTAATGCATACCTGAAGAGGAAAGTCAGAGCTCATAGATCACTGCAGTGCTGAGATAAGTTTATGGATGATGTCAGTGTGTAGGTTGTAAATCTTTGGCATACAAACATACTGCTCTAGTTTGAAAGCTTATACAGTATTGTAATTTAGATTAGAACATTGTGCCAGCAGTTTTTTATATATATATATATTTTTGCAAAGTAGTTCAACAGGACACTCTAACGGCATTGAGCAAACTTTCAGAGTCTGGTCTCAAACCCACAACTTTTAACTGTAAAAAAGATAATTTACTGACATTTCTGTTGATGTTTAGTAACTCACTCTGAGAACATGCATTGTAAATTATGTGTCAAAGCTTGTGTTTATTGTCAAGACTTGGACTGGAAGAGAGAATAGCTGAATTTAGTAGCTGCAGCGCGCACAGCTTGCTGCGTGTCTGATCATCTGATAGGTCAATCACATGAGTTTTCTTTAGACATTTGACTGTTGTTGTGGGTGGACTCTGTTTGCCCCAGGCCTGCATCAGGAGTTATTTGAACTTTTTTCTGGAGTCTACCTGAAGCTTTTTCTGTCGAAAAAAAGGAAACTTTTAGTTATATATTATTTGTATTATTAAAACTGAAATGTCAAATGTAGATGTCAAATGTAGATGTCAAATGATAGAAACAAAAGAACCACCACCTGACACATTCTAAAATATTCATACATTTAGGCGTGAAGGTGAAGTGTCTTGCCCGAGGACTCAACAGCCGTATGAACTGATTAAAGCTAGGGTCGAACTCCCAACTTTAGGATTAGTGGAAGCCTGAGACGGTTCTGTTCTCTTGACAGGCGCATGTCTTGTCTATATTGTGTAAGATTAGTCACTACAGCTGCAAATCCTTCAAACACTCAGCAGCTAAAGTCTTTTTATTGTCCAATGATGGCAATAAGAGAACAGGTGTAAGCAGAACTAATACAAACATGCACTGTATTCTCTCACATTCCCTCTGAAGATATGATGTAGTTTGGGAAGCAACAATCGGACTGCTTTTCTGTACGTGAAAAGCTGATTGATATCACAACTACTGTATCTTCAATTTTCACTATCCTTTTCACTCAGATAGTTAAAGTCATCAGACTTCAGTCTACAGTTTACAGGTGTGTAAATCAAGGACTAAACAGTGCTTAATACAGGCGTAACAAGGAGTAAACCAGGATTGAACAGGGGCAAAATCAAAGCTAAACCAGAACTAAACCATGGGGCAAATTTGCATTAACTTATATTGCCATAACAATAGATTTGGACAACAACCCTAATGAGTTTAACAGTTTAAGAAGCAACACTTTGGTGGATTCTGTTTCTTTTCTTGCCGCCTTCAGATGAGAAGGCTTTGAACAAACTCAACCTTTGTCCCGAGCACAGATAGCTGTTTACTAAGCCATGAATCCTATAAACTCCAGCTTTTGATGACCACTTAGTCTCTCGTTGATCCTCTCCAATACACATATTCTACATTTTTGCAGTGGAGTGTTTATAGAAAAAGCTGCAAACCTTGAGTTTAGTCAGGGCCTTTTTTCTCTTTTGACACAAAGCGAAGCCTTTATGGAGCTAATGTGATTGTCTGTGAAGCGAGGTAATGGATTCCTGTGCATAGTTGAATCTATTAGTCATTCATTTCCACTCTTTTTGCATTGGTCTTGTGAGCGGCTACTGCTGCCGTGCTGCTGTGACAAGCCGGATCACAATTTGAAAAGGCTGAAGTTAATAGACCTCTGCACATAGGTGTCTGACGATGAACTTGTGACCAGAAGTGAAAGTTATATTTACTCGAGTATGGAATAATTGTACTTCTAGAGTAGTTCTAACGTTCTATGCTTTTACTTCTACTATTTTGAAGTAACAGTAACAGTAATATATTTCTGCAAGGCTATTTGTTAATGTGTGTTTTAGTTTATGTTGTTTTGTAAAGATGTAAATTTGTGCATCATTTCATTTGTTTGTCTCATCAATACTAAAAATGCACCAAATCAATGGTTATTTTTAAGTAATTGAGTAATTGTTTGGATGACTACTTTAACTTTACACCGTTATTCTTAAGCAACAATACTTCAGTTACAATTTTGGCCACCCCACCTGCATGTTTCTGACATTTAGATTCTTCTTCGTCAATAGTGCTCTATGACTCCTCTGTAGTGCGTCTTATATCAGCCACAAATGCCACATAGACTACACATATATCCTCTTACCTGGTAATGACATTTTTTAACCAGAGAAGAAAAGAGCTTTTTTTTTTTTTTGTGGTAATCTTTTGACGTCAGAGTGTTGTGCCTCTGATGTGTCGCTGAACATAGTTCCTGGACCTGCTTGTGACACAGGGTCATGCCGTTCTAATCAGTGAAGCATACCTCTGGAGAAAACCAAGAATTTGTGTAGTGAGGATACAGATAACAGGGTTAATCCAAACTTACCAAAGACTAAATAAGAGCTTAACTCAAGGATAAACCAGGACCAAACCAAGACCAAGATACCAGGGCTAAACTAGGACTAAAGCAGAACTAAACTAGGGCCCTTGCTTAGAACCAAGCTAAACGAGTACTAATATAAAAAGAAAAACAAGGGTAAACTAAGGCTGAACCAAGCTGGAACCAGAACCAAACTCAAACCAAACCAAGACTTAACAAACTAAAGCTAAACCTGAACTAAGCCAGAACTGACACCAAGCTAGAACTAAGATAAACCAGGACTGACCCTAGGCTCAACTAAAGCTAAACTAGAACTAAACCATGGTCTAAACCTGGGGCTAAAACCAGGACTAATCCAGGTCTAAACTACACCTCCTGAGGAAACAGAAGAATTTGCGCTGCTGCTTCCCTGAGTTATAAATATCGTTGCGAGCGGATATGTTGTGCTCTAATGGGTGCCGGGCCCGCTCTAAGGCAGGCTGCTGCTGCTAAAGTGAGGGGGGGGTCTGCATTTGGAATTGAACCCTGCATGAAGCCTTTGTATTGTCTTGAGCTTCCTGTGCTCCCTGAGAGGAGGGGGCGAGCGCTGTTCACACGCTCCTACATGTAAGCTGCGTGTTGATGTTGTGTGTGTGCGTGTGTGTGGGTGTGTGCGTACGTTTCACCGAGAAGTGTGCATGCAAAGTTTTATAGTGTCACAAGGCTGCGGTATTTCACACTGTAAGTGACATTGATATACATCGTCATTGTCTTTATGGTGTGTTCACAAGCAGCCTCTTGCCATTGTTTTCAGTTACAGAGCGTCACGCGGAATTGCAATTGGTCTAAACAGAACATTTTTGTGTAAACAGGGTTGTTCGAATGTCCCACTGTTCCTACACAATAGTGCTAAAATTAGCCTATAATCAAACTGTTTGAGTGGGGGTGTAAATAGTACGCTTCTTCTCACAAATAGAATACAACAAGGCATTTCTGGTTGAGATCAGATCCATTTTATGTTAATTTAATAAAAAATACATGAATACGTCAGCTCGGCAAACTTTTGGTCAGTGGTTCTAAAACGTTATTTGGGTTACTTGACTAACCACTATAGAAATTTAGTAACAATTTATTATTTAGTCATTGTGTGTAATTAGTAGTACCGTAACGCTATGTGTAAATCTATGTCAAATTTAAAAGGCATTATTATAGGCTATATATGTAGATTTTTAAATTGTGTGATGATCATTTTGCAGTGCTGTTATTAAGGACACAGATTATTAATTGCATGATGATATTCTCATGACATTGATTTGCTGGACCCGTCAGAAACCTGTAAAAGACGAACTAACTGCTGTGCTGAGAGAGTGTTGCTAATGGGACTTGAGATGGCCTATAAGTAGTGGCAGCTGTAGCACAGATGCACATGTTATGAAATGGTGAAGGGGGGAGTGGTGTCTTTCTTGTGGTTGAGCGAGACACTGTACAATAAATGTTAAACTATGTTCTGGTCAGAGGGTTGAGTGTAGCTGACATTTTAACTCAAGTAGACCTTCCTATATGTCTCAGGCGAAGAAGAGCTTAACAACAGCAGCAGTGGTGCATAAACATGTTTGTTCCGATCCTTCTTTCTGTCATGTGCTCTGGACTGAAATATCACAGGGTGAAATGGTGGAATTCCTCAATATTACATGGAAATAAAGTTATTAGGTCTTGGCTACAGCTAACAGACTGGAGCAATCTGTCAATGTGTCTGTTTAGATAGGCCGTGCTACTGGAGACTTTGAGACTGTGTCCACCTTGTCCTTCAAAAGTGGAAAATAACAGTACAGATCTAAAATGTGGATCAATCAAAAATAGCTATAATACTATTGGCAGATAGACTCATGAACTCAGCTTGTCAGGATATTCAGAGTATTTTTGCTACCATTTTAAATATTTATAAACTTAATTAATTTATATATACTATTTCAATGTAATCCATTTTTGCAAAGCACCTAAGAGCAGTAGAATAATATTTTAGTATATGTATTTTCCATATAATTTGAATTCAAAACTATGTTGTATTACAAATATGTCTGAAAAGTTGAAACATAAAATTGACTAATAAACAAAGCATGATATGGGGGATCAGGTCGCAATCTGGGCACAGCAATGTAATTAAATGCATCATGTCTTATCAGTGGGCAATGATTGAAATCATATGTTCATCATGACTAAAAGAACTCCCCCATGCGTTGTTCTGTGTGTATCCCATGGTTGTTTCTGTGCTCTTTTATAATGGAGCACACTGTAATCGCCTTAAGCCTATAAAGTGATCACAACAGTCTAAAATGGCCCATTGATAACCTAGGTCAACTGAGAGGATATCCTGTGATTTAGCCATAAATGCATTCTTAGTGTACATAGCATGTGTAAGGATTGTGCCGAGACAGTCGGGAAGAACCCTGGCTTTTTTGGAGGGAAATGGAGAGGAGCTACTGTTGTCAAATAAACAGAAAGTCCCTCATTATTCTATTGTAGCATTTATTAGTTTAACTTGCATCCACACAAGCAAACAGCCTCTCTGTAATACACAATAGAACACTGTTTTGGCTGATAATCTTCAGCTAAACTCTCATTGTACAGAGGATATAGACAGGACTAGCGGGCTGAAACTCTTGAGTCGGCGCTGGAGTGATTCCAGGCCTTGTGGCTTTGGAGGGCTCTGAACGCTGGGGTTACGGTCACTCAGTTTTTTCCTCAACTGCTTCTCGAGGTAAAATCTAGCCGCATTGTGGCTGCCCATGGTCTTTAGACACACTCTACATGTGTTTGTGGACACTTAGGCGGTCCTGGGATTTTATGGTGATGGATTCATTTCTTTGTTTGTGTGTAGAAAATAGCACTCCTACAAATCAAGTCCAAACTTGAAACAACAAAATAGGTGGTGCTCTGTTGGTAGAGCTAGAGCACATAGACAGATCTTATACAGGCCCAAGTGATGTGGGTTCAATTCTGCCAAAACCTGCTCCCTGCTTCACCCTCAGTCATTTCCTGCTATGTCTCCAGCATCCTATCTATTAAAGACACACTTTATACAGTGTGAAGGAATTTGTCTTTTAAAGAGAAAACTCATAGAGTACTAAAGCAGATTTTATCCCTGTTCAGGCTCTTTCTTTGACTCCAGCCTTCTTTGTTCTGGACACAATGCCTTGCAGGAAAACAAGGGTTTGGCAGGTCATAGTGGGTGGGGTCTCTAACCCCTCAGGTGTGTCTGGCAGAATGAGTCGACAGGTGTGAGCTGGGACTTTGTGAATGGACAGCATAGCAGCACAGTGGCAGCCTCAAACTGCAAGGTTATACAGTTTTTGTTTAGATCGTTTAGACTAGGGTCACAAAATAATTTCTTTCATTTAGTCCAACTTTGAAGTTTGAACTTTTTGATTTAAAATAATATTTAACATTTTGATAAATAGCATTTTTTTTTCAAGATGCACTGCCCTAATTTAGATTTTGATTCATTGATTTATTTTGGTAAATATTATATACTTGCATTTCTAAACAAGAGAAAAACAATAGCACTGTAACTTTCTGTTGGAGAGTCTGTTCCGCTCTGGAGCCACAAGACCAGCTGCACCTGACGCTGTTTTGAATCACAAATCCTGACTTAAACAAAGACAGGAAATGATGTCACCACACTACTTTCTATGTATTGTCACTTTCTTTGGACACCTGCAAACAGCATCTTCTTAAAACATACATAATTTACTCTGATGTCAGGTATTGATATTTTGTATTATATTGATTATTTTGCAAAACTTTGATGCACAGTTAAGGAGAAAGAGCTTCTTAGTTTACTACTTAAAATGTCAAACAACACAACACATTTTCACTCAAGGTTCTAACAGCAGAAATATTGCTCTCATATTGTGCCCGTGCCACACATGGATTCCTCACTTGACTTTTCACACGGCCTTCTCCCTTGTCCCATTTCTATGCCTCTGTATCCCCTGGCTGCAGCCATACACAAGAAGCATTCAAATCTACTTACACACATACATACACACAACTGCTGCACCCTGCCTCTCCTCTGCCTCCCCAGAATGTTTGGATAGATCTAAATGGTGTGATTGTGACTTGCACTTGCACAGCCGTCTGCTAGCTTCTCAGCGTCTCTTTGGAAAGTCTGACGTGAGTAGTGTGCAAGAGGAAGAAAGGCAGGGAAAGGCAGAGGGGAAAGTTCTTTTTCAACAACAAGGCATGGCGGACCTCCAGAGAAGCCCCGCGCAGCAGCAGCGTCAAGAGCGACCTCCAGAGAAGCCCCGCGCAGCAGCAGCGTCAAGAGCGACCTCCAGAGAAGCTCCACGCAGCAGCAGCGTCAAGAGCGGGTCTTTAGAGAAGCTCCGCGCAGCAGCAGCGTCAAGAGCGGGCCTCCAGAGAAGCTCCGCGCAGCAAGCGGCTTCATCGTACACCATAGAACCTGTCAAACAGTACAAACACATAGTTGGCTTTCAATGCATTATTCAGGCTCACCCAGGTCTAATCAACAAAAATGAAATAGAGTTTAATCAGATCGATCAGATAGTACTAAAACAGGATCTTGACTAACAATCAATACGGCAAATTGGTAAACAGCAAAATCATCAGATAAATAAAAGTTTGAATTAGGGGGACATTGGGGTTTCTACTCTGGTGGAGTCTGCACGTCCCCCCTGTGTAACCGAATTTCCTCCAAGCAGCCCAGATTCATTCCACTGTCCAAAGTCATGCTTCTCTTGAGGGCAATTGGTGACAGCTAGTGGTTGTTGGTCAGTGTTTGTCTCTGAGTCACTGTCCAATGTCCAATGCGTACATCGGACTAAGGCCCATAGTTGCTGGGTTAGGTCTCAGTCGCCCATAAAGAACAAATGTCTATGCATGCGGTCTGAGAAACCAGTTCTTACTGTTTTTGGCACAGGCTTAAAAACCCTGTTCCTTATGCGACCGTTTCATTCTTCCCCTAATTCTCCCACACTTTGTTTTTGTAGTCCATCAATTCCCCGTAGATCATCCCCACCTTCATCTGACTGTCTTCAAGTTCTCACTTTTACAAACCCTTCCCTTTTTAGTCCTCTCAACCTGTCCCATTATCTCCTCCTTTTGTAAAAAGTGGGGGCGAGGCGGGGGTGCATCAACAGACAAAACCCTCCAGATCCAGGCCTCTTCATTTTACCTGTGTGGTGTTGCGTTGCATTCGAGGGCGCTCCGTGGCGGTGTCGCATGTCGTCCCATTCAAAAGAGCTGGGGGTTTTAAGAATGTGGGTCATTTGAAGTAGGAGCCACTAAAGTTGTGTTGTTTGCCAGTGAATAGGGCCTTCTCACATGGACATGGCTGAAAAAGCGTGTGAATAAACACCATTGCCTGGGGGCCACATTAAAGCGTTCAGCTGTATTCTTCTCTCTGTACCCCTCCTATACAAGCCCCGTATTATCTAGCCTATAAATCGAGAGCTAGAATCAACATTTGATACGCCACTGCACTCCCATAATTGATCAGGTGTTAAAGATGCACACACCGGAGGAAACTATAGATTACATAGATCAAATAAGTGCCCAAAATGTAAAGTAGGTAATCTGTCATAATCAGAAGTTGTGGGCTAACACTTTGAGTTTTACTTTAGATACTCCCCTGTCTTCTACAGCAACATAAAATCAGAGTTTGTGTGAGCTACACCACTCAAAGACTACTACTGCTCAAAGTGGTAATCCACAAACTCTGATATGATGTTCCTTTAGAGGCCAGGGGAGAACAGGACAGATGGGACATATCGTTCTGACACACAAAAATCGTTGTTCTGACAGACACATATCGTTGTTCTGACAGACACATATCGTTGTTCTGACGGACACATATCGTTGTTCTGACGGACACAAATCGTTGTTCTGACAGACACAATTCGTTGTTCTGACAGACACATATCGTTGTTCTGACGGACACAAATCGTTGTTCTGACAGACACAATTCGTTGTTCTGACAGACACATCGTTGTTCTGACAGACACATATCGTTGTTCTGACGGACACAAATCGTTGTTCTGACAGACACATATCGTTGTTCTGACGGACACAAATCGTTGTTCTGACAGACACATATCGTTGTTCTGACAGAGACACATATCGTTGTTCTGACAGACACATATCGTTGTTCTGACAGACACATATCGTTGTTCTGGCAGACACCTATCGTAGTTCTGAAAGTTGGCCATATCGTTCTGACAGTCGGACATATCGTTCTGACAGACACATATCGTTCTGACAGTAATTTTGTGCGTGCCCCAAAATAATCCAATTGTTTTGGAAAGGTTTACGTCAATGAAAGTTGATGATCTTCTGCTTCAAGTGGCTGCACACGGTGATTGGTTAAACTATTGCCTTTATTCACACGGGGATTACACGAGAGTCTGACTAAACAATGTCAGGCGGCAGTAGTGGCTGGGTGATTGACAGGTCAGGGTTGTGCTGTGAGCGTTTCTGCTCATTGTCAGTAGGTCAAAATTAATCTGTTTTAACGGTGAAATTAACGGTGATAAAAATAGACTTGAGTTACCGTGACAATAACGCAGTAAAGTTGACAGCTCTAATGTTTTACAATTTCTTATTTTTGGAAACCACCAGACTACAGTTTTAATCTAGTTCTGTGTAAAATACTTGGGTTTCGTTGTGCTGGATGTAGAATAGACAATAAAAATCAAAAGTGCAAAATTAAAAATGTACATCTTTGCATCCAAACACACACATTGCTGTTGTGCTCCTGGTGGTGACTCGTCTAATTGCTTTCCCACAGCAGATGTTCAGATCAGATGGTTCGAATTAGGCTAAAGATTGCTCACACAAGGTTTCTTATGAAGATAGACTCCTACTCCTTTACTATCCTTCTTCAAAAAGACCCTTCCACTCGTAAAGTATTCAGTACTCATGTTTAATAAGGGAGCAAACTAAAAAGAAACACTAAAATAACATTTGAGCAATCTGCATCCAGGTCTAAATCAGTTCTAATTCAAGAATAAACAGGACTAAATAATGTCCAAACTAAGGCTGAATAAATCAGGTTCTAGTACCACAGTTTGAGAACCAATGTGATAGACTATTAAACTATTGTGGTCTGACAGATTTTTTATAAAAAAAGACAAATAAGGAGCATATAGTATTTAGTCTTTAGCTAAAATACTAAAATGTAGGCTAATGTAATTTGACAAATTGAATAAACATTAAAATTTCCTCAAACCAGGCTCTGACATTATGTGCATGGTGACATTTGTTGTTTGTTTGTTGTCAGTTGACAGAACCATCTTGATTATTCATATTGTGTAGAATGAAGTGGCTAATGCTAAATTCTTCATATAAAATGTACTGTGTGGGCTCTTGGCACAATGCAGTTGTCCCGTTGTTACAGACATATTCATACAAACATGTTTCTCCTGTCTTTGGTGCAGGTGCTGGTGGCCTTGCTGTCAGTGGGACCCCTCGGCCATGCAGCAGAGACAGTCCCAGCGGCTCAGTGGTCCGGTGAGGACTTCAGAAACTTGACCCTTAAGAGACACCGTAACTGTGTGGAGAACGAGCAGTACCTTCATCTGGGACTGTGCTGCCTTAACTGTCACGCTGGTGAGACAAATGACTATTTTAACCAATGCAATAAAAATACTCAACTGTTAGGGTTAATTTTATGTGACTAAATAAATTCTAATGTCAAACCCAGATCCTAAACTGAATTCCAAGACCATTTAGTGCATGTATTCTGCCTAGTCTGGAAAGAATGCATGATGGCAAATTGCTGGTGTAGCAAAAAGACGAGTGAAATAAAAAGGCTTACTGTATGTTATTGGGGAAATATCCCTTTTTGACTACTGCACTAGGGCTGCACAATTTATATTTACTAACCAAGTTGAATGTTCTGATCAATATTTTTGTGATATTTTGAAACAGGGACTAAAACAAGGCCAAAGTAGGACTAAAACAAGGCCAAAGTAGGACTAAAACAAGGCCAAAATAGGACTAAAACAAGGCCAAAGTAGGTCTAAAACAAGGCCAAAGTAGGACTAAAACAAGGCCAAAGTAGGACTAAATCAAGGCCAAAGTAGGACTAAATCAAGGCCAAAGAAGGACTAAAACAAGGCCAAAGTAGGACTAAAACAAGGCCAAAGTAGGACTAAATCAAGGCCAAAGTAGGACTGAAACAAGGCCAAAGTAGGACTGAAACAAGGCCAAAGTAGGACTGAAACAAGGCCAAAGTAGGACTAAAACAAGGCCAAAGTAGGACTAAAACAAGGCCAAAGTAGGACTAAAACAAGGCCAAAGTAGGACTAAATCAAGGCCAAAGTAGGACTGAAAC
>JAVQKC010041811.1:0-13302 GCA_036025475.1 Philypnodon macrostomus
GCTGCCAGTTTGCGCCTACGGCCCCTCCGACCACCACCGAACACCAATCACACAACCACATTCATTCATAGGCAATGTGGGTTAAGTGTCTTGCCCAGGGACACAACAACAGTGTGCGCTTGGACGGGGGCTCGAACTATCAACCCTCTGGTCGAGGGGCGAGCGCCTACCCCACTGCAACACTGCTGCATCACTAATATTGTGTGTTGCGGCATTTTACAGATGGATAAAAAACAAGCGCTTGAGATTAGATTTCCATTACTCTGCAAAACTGTACACCAGACTGCAGCTTTGTGTAAGTCTTCTACACAGAGTTTTAAGATAGATTTGAACAACAAAGACTGTATTTCCTGCAGAGTCTTAGGGTATTTGGAATCTAATAAGATATAGAATATGTGTGTGGTTTGGTAACCTGCATAGACTGGGTGCACACAGAGCACTCAAACTGATGCGAGTGAGAGAGTATCCATCTTTATGGCAGATGTTTGAGGAGATTGTTGTCAAACAGGCGAGAAAGATCATTGCTGACCCCTCTCATGTCCAATGTGAACTGCTACCATCAGGGCACCGCTATAGGGTACCAACTAAAAACAGGAAAATATATGTGAATAGGTATTAAAAAAAAAAAAACGCCCATCTCAGTGACTCTCCTGAACTCAGGCTATAGAGCAGAACTGTGATGTGATATGTTGTATGGGGTTGTGTGTTGTTTAGTGTGTACTCTTTATGTGGCAGCGTTTGTGTCCAAAACAGATTTCCTTCGAGACAAATAAAGTAATCTTGACTCTTGAAACATACCAATGCTCAACTATATGCATGCCTGCTAAGTATTGTGACATTCAGGTTATCACAGATTCATAACCACTTCTTTTTAACCTTTAACAAGCATTTCTTCATTTATTTCGTCTTTCAGATCTGCCATCAGAGCAGGATCCAGTGCCTCTTGCAAAACCAGTCATAGAAGAAGATGTTTTTGTGGACCGAAAAGCAGTGGACCAACTCACAGAGGGTCTATTGTCCCATTATGTGCCGGATTTACAAAACTCTAAACGGGTTCTGCAAGAGCTCACGTTAGTGTTTCTACTGTGCTTTCTCATCACTTAAGCAAACGCGAAACGAATTATACTTTGTTGGTGCTAAATATTCTTATATCTTTTCTATTTTCCATACCTCAGCGGTGGCATTTCATACCATGTATTTCAATATTTGACAAATTATACAAAGTTTATGTGATTATATACATGGATAAACGATAGTGCTGAATGTAAAGGGGATATAACCTAAATAAATGCTCTACTTTTATGATATGTAAATTTCACCCAAAAGTCAGATATCCCTAGCTTTTTGTGACTGGTCAAATTTGAAATACACAATATCCACCCGTCGCTGCCTTCAACCAAAGTGAAACTAGAAAATGTTGGTGCAGTATTTTGCATATATACATTAGTCCAAGTCACTATTGGTACAATGTTAATCAATGTCAAACATGGATTATTTAACATTGGTTTTAAAGATGGTTTGGTTGAAAATTTCTACAGATGTGACTTTTCAAACTGATCTTCTTTTTTAAACAGACAAAACCAAGTAATTTTATTGGACACTTTGGACCAAGAAGTGACTAAGTTCAGAGATTGTAATGCTCTGTTGGACCTGAACTCTCTGGTATGTATGTGCAGAGCTAATTGATGTATTTATAAATGCTGTCTAACACTGTGGTATGTGACTGCAGTTTACAGAGGCCAAGATATATCACAACAAACTGGTGAATATCAGGAAAGAGATGATTATGCTTCATGAAAAGACAGCCAAATTGAAGGTAGGTGTTTTTTTAGATAATTATGTATTTGATCAACACTAACAACATGGATAGATCCCTACAGTTGTTGTTACCAGCAACACCTCTCCACAAATCTAAAAAACTACACAAATACTGGCTTGTATGGTGAATAAATGTGAGCATATAATGTCTGGTTGTCTCTGATTGTGTGTAGAGTAGATTATGAAAGTATAATTGAAACTATTGAAGTAGGTGTTTTTTCAGTACAACTGTACAGGATGAAAAAATGCTTGAATGATTCCCTTCCCTCTATCACTGCCTCACACAAACCACAAGTATCAGAATAACAAGCCACAGGTTGGAGTTGGCTTTTAATTCTTTGACAGAAAAAAAGCTGTGAATAAGCTGTGATTGTTTTACTAAACCATCAGCCTTCACATTATTACGGATAGATTCTAGTTCTTGATAAATTAAGGATGTATCAGCCAATAAGAGCGCTCCTGTGGAAGCTTGTGAGTTGTTAAAAAAAATAAGTGACCTTGGCTATAAAACAAAAACTCTTATACTACAGCCAGCCTACAGAGGGTCTCAGTCTCATTAAGTAAGTCAGGTAACTTCAGGTAGAAAATCAGGTAGTGGAGCTTTATAACAAATGGAGAAAAACATGTCTATTAAGGCAGTTCAATTTAATTATTTAGTTCAGTTTACTACATTTACTTTAAAATAGATATTATAATGTATACAAGAGGTTAAATATTCAATGTGTTAATTGCGATTATACATTGTGAAACTGTAGGCTACTTCTATGCTACAATGTTCTATGTTTTATTTTTCTGTAGAAGCGAGCTCTGAAGCTTCAGCAGCAGAAGCAGAGGGAGGCTCTGGAGAAAGAGCAGCAGAGAGAAAAGGCGTTGGAGCGAGAACGACAACTCACGGCCAAACCAGCGAAACGGACTTAAACAAAAACGGCCGAATGTAGGCAGTGTACGACAGTAATGTACAGATACTAATGGTGTATGTTTTATTTATTTTATTATATCCACTGTGGGGGGGCTATATCTTCCTGTGTTTGTGAGACTGTTCGCACGAGAAGTCAAATTTGTTTGATCTTGAATGTTTTGAATATTCTCAAATTTTATAAGTTATGTTTCACGTTATTACAAGATATAATATTATCACGCTTTTACATAATACTACTCTGTCATGAAATTACAAGTTACTGACATTATCACATTTCTTCAACAATACACTAAAAGGTTTTACAAGGTGTTTCAGTTACAAAATACTAAACAATCTCTTAATGTGATAATATTCTGTAAAAACGTGAAAAGATCAAGGATATGTCATGAAAAACATGATATTTCTGCATCTTGTAATAAGGCCAAACATATCTTGTAAAAACAGATATTATTTTTTTTTAAACTTGATATTGTAAAAGTTGGCAGTATGTTCTGTATCAGTGGCATCTATTGAATTCCCAGTTGTTGAAAAGAGTAACTCCAGCCACGAGGGGTCAGCCAATGGAACAACAAATAGTTTTTATGTGGATTTTCTCACTATTTACTAAAAAAATCTGTGAAACATCCAAATCTAGGTTTTTGATTAATTTTGCTTTGGATTTACTGCTGCTGCCTTTTTTCAAATTCTAATAATTGTATAATGTACTGGATATTCTTAAGTGCAGTTCTTTAGCCATAACCAGCCAATGTAGCTAACATTTCCACACATAATGCCATGAAGATGCGCTCACTTTTTTTGCCAGTGCCAACTTGTGATGGTTCAGTATTATGCTTTTACGTTTGCATATTTTGCAATTCCATTCAGTATGCTACTATTACTATTGCTATTTTTTATCTACAAGATGAATTGTATAATGCTTTAACAATATTGCCAAAAACCAAAGACATGGACTTAAAGATTGATTCAAAACTAACCTTCTGTAGACCAACCTGAGAATAAAGAATCCTGATGTAACATGTTGTATTTTGTGCCAGGGATATATGTATATAATACATAATAACACTGCATCTTTATTTTACATTTATTTATATTAGGGTTATTATTCTTTTCTTTTTTTGGATTTAGGACCCTTCTACAGGAACTCAATAACTTAAACATGACGTGGTTTCTGTTTTCAAAGTTACAGTATTATATTTACACATTTATAGACGATACTAAATTATGCAAAACATACCTTAATAACCAGTTTACGATCAGATAAAACAACATATATTATGTATATATTTCCGGAGACAGTGGTTCTCAATGTTTTTGCACCTGTCTTCTATAAAATACACACAAAACACTACTACAGGAATATGAATAATGAACAACATCTGAACAAGACTTTGACTTTTTTTGGAGTTTTTCAGCATAATTGCTCCGTTATTATTGTAATAATCTCAGGCTCAATGTGACAGAATTACTTAATTGAGAGGTTTAAACTCCTGGTGCAATATTCTTTATTTATAACTCATAAGAATGTCTCAAATTGGATCCTTTGGGGATTTAACTTCTGTTCTTAAATATTGTTATTGGAACGACGAATACTGCTAATTGGTGTGGACGTTTTGAGACTAGTCCAAATGAATAGTAATGATTGTATAGTTCAACAGGTGTCAGCATTGTATCATTCTTTTATATGAAACCATCTTGTGTTTGTTCAGCTTTATCCAGCAGATGTCAGTGTTGCAAAAAACTAGTAGTCAAATTCAGAATGTAAATGGCCACTGATATTTGTGATTGAGTAATATTAATAGTTGAACTCTTGACCAGCGAGGAAACGTATTGACTCAAAATACTGATTTCAACTCAGATGTTGAGTTTCTGATAGGGGGTCACCTTTCCCAGCAACTACAGGCCTTAGGTGGGGTACAACCTGAACGATGGCCAGTTAGTCCCAGAGCTGATACGGTGACACCCACTTACTGACAACCATTTATCCCTTTTTGAGTTGATAGTTTTTTATAGTGGTACTAATAAGGTTAATGAATACAACAAATACCGTATGTAATGTTATGTAGCCTAATATAAATTCTTACTTTCTCAATCAATCAAGCATTTTATAGATTCCTGTGAAAGACAAAACAAACAACCAGATTCACTGATTCTGACAGAGGCTGATTCAGTGTTGGTTTTTACCCATAAACCTTTAATTGGTTGTTTTTCTTCAACATGGTGTCTTTTTTATGCACATTTTGGAAGCCATTGTCACATACACAGGCAGGAATCTGTTGGCAGTGAAGTAGGTTACGTTCCTCTGCAGCTCTGTGTCTGTACCACCCACTCCAATTCACATAAAACACTAAATTTATCCTCACTACTACAACAGGAAACACAGTCAAAACCAACAGTGGCCCATCCCGCCTTTGCCCAATCCGTATATGGGAGAGAGGTGCACCACACTGCAGCCACAAGGGGGCCCAATTTTGGGAGACAGGACAACAAATGAAAGTAACCTAAACACTTTTATACATTTAGTTTACCTTGAGCTTTTGTCTGTGGTTCAAAATATAGAGGTTTTGCTGCTGTTGCTACATGTATCTTAGTTTATTTTCGAACTGGGTCAGTGAAGAAAAAGGGACAGAGGCTTGGAACAGATTTCTGTGAATGCAAAAATACACGTGTTGTTATAATGAAACAATAAAGAGTGTTTATGTTGTGATTAGCCTGGGTATAGTCAAGACTGTGATTGCAAAACAACAACATAGTTAGGATGTATTTGAAACTGTAAAAGTTGAACTTATATATATATATATATACAAAAATCAATAATACATCATGACTAAAAGTGTATTAATAGTAGCTCAAACTCAAATAGCAACTGAAAACGAATTAGCAAAGGTGCTCTCTGAAAACTCTGTGGATTATATTTGCAATTTTCTATGATAACAGTTACCTGAGTGTAGTGAATATACGTTTTCAGTCTCATTGAGTCCTTTAGGTGTGCATTGGCTCGGCAGTGGAGCAGAGGAGAGAGGAATCAAAGATTGTCCCCTAACCAGAAGGTTGGCAGTTAGCTTCCTGCTCCAATCACTTTATAATATAAATATACATTTTATTTGTATACAAATTTGTAAACAATAAACAAAGTTAATAGACAATCAAACACACAAACAAAAAGGACTGTCCCAGGACATCCCCTGTCCTTAGACCCTCCATCCCGGTCAGGAAAAAAGAGAAACCTTTTGGAGAACCACATGATAGACAGATCCACTCCCAGGACGAACAGGCTATAGATGTGTCCAGGACTGATGGATGAGGTCCTTGTGATGAGAGAGCTCAATATATGTGTGTGGATGCAGCAGATTTAGCGGAACATCCAAGTGAATGAGGAGAAGTTAGTATTATGAATGTTGTGTTTTTGGCAGTCTGTAATGTAGTATGATGGCTGCCCCAGGGCAAGTGTGGCTCAGAGATACACTGTTGCCCATTAAGTTTTTCAAACACATTCCTCTTTTATTCCTATTTATGTTCATTTATATTCACCTTATTCCTTTATCATTATTATTATTTATTTACAGGAAGTAGCCCGGGATCTGACTGAAGAGTGGGCAACATCAACAAGCTTGTAGACAGTATGTGGACGTCCTGAGGCATTGATCCGTGTCAGGGCCATACTACATATTAGTGACATATGAAAGAGTCATATTGGACATTCTTCTGCATGAACATGTGTTTTCTGTTTAACTAACACATGTGGAAGAACTGAAACAAAACCGTTAATATCCCTGATTCAGTTTGGATAGGTTAGGTTAGTTTAGGTCTGATACACATTTTACAAAGTTTCAGTTTTGGTCTATGTATGATGTATGTATGTTTGGAAGAGATTGATCAATAACGTTTTGAAAAGATATGCACTTTATCAAGAATAAATTACAATTCATGAGAAGAGGTCACTCCCGTGGACCCACCACCTGCGGGAGGTACCATAAAGGGCTGGTGCAATGTGGATCGGGCGGTGGTGGAAGGCAGGAGTTCCCTGCTTAGACTGCTGCCTCCGCGACCCGGTTTCGGACATGCGGAAGAAAATGGATGGATGGAGAAGAGGTCAAATAAAAATCTTCCAACTTTATGGGAAACAGTGTATTTACCAGTGTGTGACTGAGAATAATGGATTATGCACTTGTGTTGTGATGGTGTCTGGGTCTTTTTTTTAATTGGATTATTGTTAAACACTTTTATTAGCTTTAACATGCACATTCTAAATTATAACAATGTGAAATAATCCATGGAAGGTGAAATACATCATCATTCATTTAGTTGGACTGATCTATCTACTTAAGTAACAGGCAATGAAAGATTTTTGAATGATTACTGCACAATTTGTAAGTAGAGTTGTGAAGCACTTTGGGTGTATTGAATATCACTATAAAAATCAAATTAATAATATTCTAAACATCCCACAATTTGACTAAAATTGAGAAATACAGTACATTTGTGTTGTTTACAGTGAATTTCAGGCTCTAAGTGCATTACCACCTGTCACGTAACTCATTGCTACGTAATAATTAAAATCCAATGCAGCCGCTGTGAATGTGTACTTTAATTGAATAGGCCTCTCTGTCCCAGATGCATGAGGTGTACAGCGGTGGTGGTTCTTGGGGTTTTGACTTGTCTCTGTTTTTAGAAACTTGGTGCTTCGGGAAAAACACAGAGTCCTCCTTTTGTCCAAGCCACAAACTCTTCGCAGACACAGATGATGATGTTGTAGCAAGCAGCCTTCCTGTTTTAAGTAAACACTGACTCAGACCATATTGAGGAGTGGGTGGCACAAATTGGCAGCACCCTGGCCTCTCCCTGCCAGAGCCACCAAAACAGGATATGGTCCCCGTCCCACACTGTAGACATTACTGGCATCATGTTATTATTATTCCCTATAGGCTCTTACCAGTGGCGTATGGTAGTATTAAAAGGCCACAGTGCAGATTTTATAGACCTGTTGAAATCTTGGTTTAGTCCTGATTTAGTCCTGGTTTAGTCCTGTTTTAGTCCTTGTCTAGTCCTGGTTTAGTCCTGGTTTAGACTTGCTTTAGTTCTGCTTTATGCAGTGACTTAATCCTGATCGACTAAAATAAGCCTAAACTGCTTTTGGCATAATCCGTCTTCATATATGTCAACAAGTGCTCAATTTATGATTTTCTGTGAACTATCAAACTTCTGACATCTGTTGAGACTGGTGTGGGGCGTTCAGAGTCAAATCCATATGCAGCTGTTTATGTTTAAGAGAAAACTGAGCCAAGTGTGACTTGTGTTTATCATTAACTGTTTAGACACTGGGGTAAATACAACCTCCCTTTTACCACTGCCAGTTCTCCGCATTTGGGGGGGCCTGAGCGGGATTGGTCCCCAATTATTTTCTGCCTTTTATACCAGAACTATTACTTTTATGTACAGTGCACTGTGCGGTCATTGTGTAATAAAAACTTCCCTCTGAATGCTATCAGGAAAATCATGCAGTTCCTCATGTCTACGAAAGTTAATAATATACATTTCTGTCATGATTCTAGACAGACCGTCCACATCTCGTCAGCTGAGCACTTCATGTGATGTACTGTGTGCCCACTGCTGGAGGAAATGAGATCATTTTAAAATAGAACATAGCTTTATTTGTTTTTTTGTACAACATCTACAGGCATTAAATCATGTGATACATTAATTATTTTATCTTATAGTGCAGGAGTGTCCAAACCTTCAGCACTGAGAGCCACATTGTCGCTGAGGTGACCGAGTTCTCTTCACCTAAAGTCTCCTTTGGTTGTATCTGATTTCTGGACACACGTGTGTTGGCAGGTTTTTTTAGTGTCCCTCTATAGTATAACCACACAGAAAAGTCAGACAGATATCTTGTTACACAATGAATGCCTTATTATGTAGAGTCACATGCAGCAAAAAGACAATTTGGGCCAATTGAGAGGTGAGCCTCAGGGCCACAAAAAAAATGCTGTGAGGGCTGCATTTGATCCCCGGGCCATAGTTTGGACACCCTTGTTATAGTGTATAGACCTTATATTAAAGCTTTTGTCACTGCCAGGCCTCAAATCTGCTAGCCACTGATATTTCTTGGATATCTTTTGGGTGCCACATTACCGGTCTTAATTTAGAGCCCTTAGTAACATAATCTCAAAGTAAATGTATTGTATTTTCACGGTATTTTAAGGTACTACATGGAGCTCAGCAGATTCAAAAAAGATAAGAGCACCGTGAAACACACATTTCCACAAACTCTACACTGAACCATTTTTTTGTTTTTTAGAGGTTACTGAAAGTTTTAATTTTTTACTGTGTGAGATAGAAAAAGAGGTTCAAATCTTTCCATAAATTGCTACCGTGTGTAATATTGTACTTTGTAGATTCATGGCAGAGGGAGAAAATAAAAACATTGGGTTGCATCTGTTTATAGTTTATGGTTTTTCATCTGCAGTCTTTGATTCATGGAGAGATGCTGAAGATTAAAACTTTCAGAGAAATGAAACCAAGTGGAATTATCAATCACATCTTTGTTTACCAAAGTTTTAAAAGACAGTTTTTGTTGCACATCTGTTTCCGTGTACACATGTTGAAGAATGCACACAATTGTTTATGTTGGTCTGTGTTGTTTTGTTTTTTGAGCTTTTAAGATACTCACTAGACTTTATACCATGACCCAATTCACATTCATTAGCCAGAGACAAGTTAAGAGGCAAATAAGGACCAGTGCATTGCCAAAGTGCTTAAGAAATTCAACCATCAACCATCTGCTTTGTAGAAGAACTTTTTAAATGCTTTTCGGGAGGCTGTTTAGATTAGAAAGATGTAAAGCAACAGTAAACAAGACAAGGTTCATTTTCTGACCAGCAAAACTGTATATTTTGGTTAGCTAACCATTTCAGTTAATGCATTTATATTGTGCTTGGAACATAGCCTAGAGTGTAAACAGGCAATATAGTGTCTTGCCCAAGGGCACTTCAACAGCACACACCATGTTACTGTCTGTCCCACTCCTATGTAGAACTACAGTACATACATTACCAGTAGAACTTGTTCAGGCTTGTAGAACTGTATACATCAGTGTGTTGAACAGACAAGGCACAAACAGCCGAGTGAGTGACACTGTTCAGCTGCTACAGACACGAGGCCAATAGAGTCTAAGGTCTTTACTAAAAATACCCCCTTTAATTTAACTGAGCTGTCTCAGGAGTCCACACCGGCCACTGGTCTAATTCAGGACCTCATCTGAGTCTTTTGTGATAGGAGCTCTCCCCTATCGCTGTGTCTGCCATCTCAGTCCCACTGTGCACCTCCAGACTGATGGATTTGAGAGAGCATTAAAGACTGGGTTAGGGGTAATCCAGGACTAAATCAGGTCTAATCTAAAGGCTTAAACCTGGACTAAACCAGGAATAAATGCAGGAATAAAGCAGGTTTAAATTAAGACTAACAAAAATCAGGACTAAACTACAATAAAACCAGGGTTTAACTTTTGTAGGACTAAATGTGGTTTAAGTGAGGACTGAACGGGGCTAAACCAGGATAAAAACCATGGATAAATAGGACTAAACCAGGACTGACTAAACCATCTCTAAACTAAAACATGTCCAAACCTGGTTTCATTTTTGATCATTTAGAGCTATATATCGGGGGCTGATCTTTTTTAGGACTAAACCAGCTCAAAACTAAAAGAAAACAAAGTCAAAACGGGGACCAACGCAGTTCAATCCATCAGCTCCTGATGGTCAGAGCTGCTGAGGAAGAATAACTTGATCTCATCCAAAGCCACCTCATTATTTCTAAAATTCTCTGTACAGCCATGTTCCCAGTCTGCCTGAGTGATTTATGCCATGTCTGTGTCTCAAACATGCACAGACTACAGTTATACCATGTAGAAGATATACTGTCTGGAAACGTGAGATGCATGGAACCAAGGGGCTGCTGCATTTGTTTGCCTTTCCTGAAATAGAGCTCGGTCAAAACCACATGCTGCTGGGACTGTAAATAGACAGAGGTATTGCTAGACTGCTGGATATGTTGTGGGGCAGTGCAAATTCACACGACTGTATTTAGAGACTTGGGCTGGAGCTGTGAACTCAGAGCAGCAGAGACTTAACACATTAATGTAGAATCAACTGGCCATTTTGCATAATGTTTGTAGCTTGTACCCTGCCTAAGGCCCATAGATGCTGCAATAGGCTCCAGTCATCCTCGATCCCTATGGACACATCTTTGGATAAATTATGGTTTCCAAATATGGTACAACAATGTAATAGAGCAGTGGTTTCCAAATGCTGGGTCAGGTCCAAATATACACTGTACATTCTGATCAATTTATTTAAATATGAGTCATAAAGGTACACAATGGAAGACAACATTAAAACACAATCTAATAGAGACATATACCATAGTACATTTGCAACCATATTGAATAAACAGCACGTTTGTGTACGTGTGTAAGGTTGTATTGATGATGGTCTTAAATGCAACTCACAGTAAAAAAAAAATCCCCCCCAAAAAATAGAAAAATAGCAGCAAGACAGCCAACCAAATAGACCATAAAATAACATAATTACCTACAATATGAATATAGGGCAGGTTGAGTAAATATTATTTTTAGGGCAGAATCTTGATTATGCAGATTGTTGCAAACCAATATATTTTACTGGAGCCTCCACCTTGAGCTGCAGCAGAAATAGACAGTTGATATTAAATGTCACGCACATGGGAAATAAGGTCAGGTCTGTCTCTAATGAACTTCTAGACTGCAGTGGAGATAGTAGCATATCTCCTAGACACAGTATGTTGTTCACAAAATGTCTTAAAGAGGACTTGCATAGTAAAACCTCACAGAACAAAACCAAAACCCACATATGTCTAAACATTCAGGTAGTGCCATCAAGACATTTGAGACTTTTTTACCATTTAATAAATTGACTTTACTTCTGTTTAGATCTTAGTTTTATACAGCACTTTTCTGTTCACTCAGTATTCAAAGCTTTATAACTCCTTTGAGGCAGACACACATCTATACGGCCTCTTCAACCATCACCAAACACAACAATCACACAACCACATATAGTGGGTGAAGTGTCTTGCCCAAGGACACAACCTCCAACTCTATCATCTGAGCTTCTGCTGCACTAAAGGATTGTATACATTGATTGTATAAATGTCTCGTTAATGCCTTGTGTGTAGCTTCTGGGACTAAAAATCCTTTAAATCTCTTGAGATTCCGAGCCCTCGACACACACACGGCTTTTTAAAGTTACTAAACTGTTCCGACTTGCTGCATATGATAATGAGACATGCAAGTTCACTCCTGACAGTGATTATGTCAGCACTCAAAGGCCTTCTATACTAAACTGAAGCTGTAAATCAAGGTAAATGTACCCCACACAGGAAGTAAAACTGTCAAATGTACCATAATATTTAATTGCATACTGTGGGATGGTTAAGAATATAAGTGGAGCTTTAAAATGTGCCCATTGTGATGTGAGGGATTTTGTATCACTATTATGTCTGAACTGTCCATGTCAAACTTTTACTAGTCAGTGGACAAAATACTAATCACTGAAAAGTCATTAATTAATTATTCACTTAGGTCTATTAGTTTAAACTCTTTCATGTCATGTCAGCCTAACACAAAATACTAAACAATGACATGGGCCAGGTGAAAAAGAATGAATAGACTGGGAGCTATACAATAACATATATCTCTCTTTCCATAGCCATAGCATAGCTGCCTTGACCAAATCTTGCATCCTCATAGTTGTTTATTATTCACCACAGTCGTACCGTGCTGGGGAAACCTTTGAAAACAGACCATTAAATTGCATGCGTTTTGGACTGGAAAGAGTTCACATAGATTATTCTTTCATACGCATCTATAGGGTTAAGCTTACTCAGAAATGCCTATATCTGTCCCTCCCAGTTTTTTGTCTAAAAGCAGGGAGCTGTCTCCAATGCAACACCTTCACTGGAGTACTACATGTATGAGGTAATTGTTGTTTGGTCACGTGAACCGCTGCAGCAGCTGTCAAATGTGACGAGAGCAGAAGAACCCTCAGTCCCGCCCCCCACACATGATTGGACAGAGCTCAGACTGCAAGGGACCATCAATAAAAAGCCTGTCCCTTTAGTAACAGAGAAACTATTATGGGAAATCATAGAGGGAAATATTTCAGTTAATTTTATGGTTCAAAAATTATAACTATTTTTACGTATTAAGATTTATTAAATTGTATTTTCTTTCACTTTACTATTAATTATAGTTTTAATTATAGTAATTACTATAATTTGGCACGTCCATCCATCCATCTTCTTCCGGGTCGGGTCGCGGAGGCAGCAGTCTAAGCAGGGACGCCCAGACTTCTCTCTCCCCAGACACTTCCTCCAGCTCTTCCGGAGGAATCCCGAGGCGTTCCCAGGCCAGCCGAGAGACATAGTCCCTCCAGCGTGTCCTGGGTCTTCCCCGGGGCCTCCTTCCTGTAGGACCTGCCTGAAACACCTCCCGAGGGAGGCGTCCAGGGGGCATCCGAAACAGATGCCCGAGC
>JAVQKC010041828.1:0-12357 GCA_036025475.1 Philypnodon macrostomus
TTGCCTATCCCTAAACCACACTAAGCTGAATGAATGTGGTTGTGTGATTGGTGTTCGGCGGTGGCCGGAGGGGCCGTAGGCGCAAAACTGGCAGCCACGCTTCTGTCAGTGTGCCCCAGGGCAGCTGTGGCTACATAGTAGCTTACCACCATTAGGTGTGACTGTAGAGTGAATGAATAGTACAAAATATGCTTGGGTGTCTTGAAACGCGCTATACAAATGGAAGTTATTATTATTAATTATTATTAAACTACACACTACTGTCAATGCTTTACCAGTGCTTGAATTTGTCTTCTATAAAACCCCACAGTAGGGCTGCACAATTAATCGCAATTGTATTGAAATCTCAATTTTAATGGTCGCAAATCACAAAGACAATATAATATCCTCTGCAGAAAACAAAACCTGCTTACCTTGTAGGGCTAACGTCTACAAACCTGTCCTAAAGGCATGTGAGTCTTAGTTTAACAGTTAATATTATTCTTGTGTTAATGCTTCCAGACAGGTTTCAAATGTGCTGTGAACTAAATCGTGTTTTTTTTAAAAATAACAATATCGCAATCACAATATCAAAATCAATTTGTTGCAATTATAAATATTATTTTTTTTCAGAATTGTGCAGCCCTAGCCCACATAAATCTGACGATCCCTTTGGTTTGTGAATGCTCTTGTATTTGCTATAATCTACATATAAACCACATAGACTTTACCTTGTGTATCCACTGCCATGAAAATCTGTGCTGTTATAGTTAATGAGCACGGTTTGCTGTGGACGACAAAGGGGACCGGTTAAAGCACAAGCATGTGTTAAAGTAGAATGATTTAGATAAAGAAGCAGCCTACCTCGATGTTGCCGCATGTTTGAAAAGCAGTGAACATGAACATAAAGGCGAATCCTAGGATTACAATGTTGAGCAGCTTCTTCCCCTCGGGACTCATTTTTACAGATGTTGGTTATTTATTACTGAAGGAAGTAAAAACTAAATATATTCAAGAGGCATCTGTGAATGAAATAGACAAAGGAGAAGTTAAATCCTCGGTGATCTCTGGTCCTGGAGTTGTTTCTTAGATTGTCTCTCACATTTTTAGACATTTTGAAGTTCTGAAGTTACTAGTCATCACAGCAATCAATTTGTACGTTTAATCACGTTTTAGCGGCTAACCCAGAGTATTGGAGGAATTGGCGGAAAATAAAACTCCCTCAGATAAAATTTACATTTTGATACAATATTTTTTGGCAATACGACCAGCACCACACAACTGTTTTTGAATTCCAGAACAAGGCATCATACAACATTCGGGATGACTGGGGAATAATTACTAAGTTAAGTAGACAAAACTCTTTTTTAATGCTTTTGTTGCACATTACTAGAGGCTAGTAATGTTCACACTTGTCTGTTTTAGGTAAAATACTTTTGCCTGTAGATTAGCTAAGATTGCTTGTTGCCCGTCTACGTGGTGTTTTTACAGGTAAAGGGTGCAGTATCAAGCTAAAAAATGGCTTGGAAAATGTAAAAACAACTCACCAACTGTGTCCAGGCTTTGCTAACATTAGCTCCTTTTCTCACAGTGTTGTTTTTACAGACATATTTAGTTTTTTATTAGCTACGTCTGGTGTTAAAACTGTATTCAAACCTAACTAACATGCTGTCCCCCGCCGTCTTAAACAGTTTCTCAGGGTTGTCGGTCACTGTGGTGGGACTTCCGAAACTAGAAAAGCTTGTCATGTGAAGAGCTCAGCTGACTGTAGCCACCAGCGGCTAGCGGCTAACGATAGCATCAACTGTAGACTTACAATGAAACTGTTCACTGGAGCGGCGCTAACACAACTGGAGTGGAGCTCACCCAGCTGAAGAGTAGATCTACGGCAACACTTCCGGGCGCGAATGTGGATCGATACCAGATACCGGATGATTCACTTAAAGATACAAGACACATACCCTTGGTTAAATTATTATGTCTAAGTAACGTTGAATAACATTTAATAAAACACTGTCCCCATAGTTATAAAACAAAATGTCAGCCTTTTGTTTGGCCTACTATGGAATTACACATCAACATAGTTAAACTACTGAAGTCATCACAATGAGTTGGACTGTTGCTGAAAAATACATGCCTATTCTGTGCATATCTGTGTATTCCTATTGCTGGGTTGCAAGTGACATCACAACAGTCCGCCCTATACATTGTGTGTGGTTGGATGGATATAGGGGAGTAATGGACCTTGTCACTAATAAAAATGATCAGATTCAATATTTGTGGATTTTTAAAAATATATATTTCTTATAAAATTCCCATAGAGTTAATACAGAATTCTGGCCCCTGTCCCCTGTTTTTGTTAATCTATTAACGAAAATGTAAAAGGAATTGCATTTTTATTATTTTATTTCTCATTCCGTTCAGTCACTATAACGTTAACGCTGTATCTGGAAACGTCTGAACTCCTCCACAGCAGATGGCGCTAAGTCTCCTTAAAAGTAAATATAACCCGCCTCTAAACAACAACAGAAGAATCAGCGTGAGGACAGTTGCAGCTGCAGAGTTTCGCGTTTCTCACAATTTCCTAATTTGATCGGTTTGATATTGGTTAGTTGTTTGAAGGGTTAACTCAACAAATCTAGTCGTTGACTGTTTTTGTAGACGGACTTAACAGCACACGGCCTCTTCGCTGCAGCCTGTGTTTTCTTGAGTTTGCAGAAGGCCCCACAGATCCGCCGCCATGAGTTACGGCAGGCCTCCTCCAGACGTGGACGGCATGACTTCCCTCAAAGTGGACAATCTGACGTACCGCACCTCCCCGGAGACCCTGCGCCGGGTGTTTGAGAAGTACGGGAGGGTCGGGGACGTGTACATCCCGCGGGACCGGTACACAAAGGAGAGCCGCGGCTTCGCCTTCGTTCGTTTCCACGACAAACGCGACGCGGAGGACGCAATGGACGCCATGGACGGAGCCCTGCTGGACGGACGGGAGCTCCGGGTGCAGATGGCGCGCTACGGCAGACCCCCGGACGCGTACTACGGGGGAGGAGGAGGCGGTGGAGGAGGTGGTGGTGGAGGCGGAGGAGGGAGAAGAGGAGGCCCGCCGCGGAGGTCTGGAGGAGGGTACGGGCGGAGGAGCCGCAGGTGAGCGCGGGAGTTGTAGCATTAGCTTAGCGTTAGCTTTACCGCAGCATGTTCAGTCGAGGTTAGAAACATTGGTAGGCTGGATACATCGTAACATGGATCTGGATGGTTGTCTAGAGATTTATAAAATAAAAAGTACAGCATCATTGTGTTGGAGAAAGGCTAATTGTTTGTGAAAAAACTTAATATTTACAAAAATAGATTGAAAAATATATATCTCTTTGTAACAGTATTGCAAAATATTGATATACTAAACAGTGTTTCCCACAGAAGTATTTTCAGTTAATACTGTGAACTTGCATACTCCTGGCATTTATGCTCGGTATTGGCTGCTACTAAATACAACCTAAAGTTAATTAAATAAAAACGTAGCGTTATGAAACCAGCCTAAAATCCAGTATCTCTCTCAGTTCATCCCGCAGCCCCAGACACAGGCGCCGCAGCAGGTCTCGGTCCAGATCTCGATCCCGGTCCAGATACAGCAGATCCAGGTCCAGGTCTTACTCCCGTTCCAGATCCCACTCGCCCCGGAACAAGAAGAACAAGACCAAGTCCCCATCCCGGTCCAGGAGCCGCTCCCGCTCCAGATCTAAGTCAAAGTCCAGGAGCCGCACACCGTCGAGGTCCCGGTCCAAGAGTCTGGACAAGTCCACAGCCGAGAACGGAGCCACAGAATCCCCTTAGACCTCAGACTTCAGAGGGAGGAGGTGAGGAGGGTTAATAATTGACTTTGCATGACTAGTATGTGTTGTCAGACCAAGAGAGCAGCAAAGAGGACCAGGCAACGGTGATGGGGCAATAAATGTACCCTTGAAGCATTTTGAATGATGATTTGGTTGCACACTTTTCTCATGAGATGTTAGGAAAGCGATCCACTACTTCACAAGGGGCGGTGTAATTCAGCCAGGCTATTTTTGAGAGTTGTCACAATCAAATATTTATCATTTAAGTGATTTATGAAATTGTAATAAAATACATTAGTAATTTAGTAATGTCCGATAATGCTTTGAGGTGAAACAAAAATTGTAAATAACAGCCACCAGCTTTATATAAAGTTGGAGTTTAAATGATTTCCTCAAATAATGTAAATGGGAGGGACTGAAGTAAAACTCAACTGGTCAAAGTGGTAACCCATAAAGAGTGATCTTATGTTGCTGGCCAGGGGAGGGACTAAAGTAAAATAATAACTATGACCGATTGCTGACATTACATATTTAGATAAAGCTTTTTTTTTATCATTTTCAGACTATACCCTTAATGCACACTTCTTTTATTAATGCCAAATGTTCTTCAGGGCCCTTTCTTAAAGCCTACTCTGGGGTCAATCATTACCATCTTACGCCCCTAGACAGATTTGTCCATGCAGCCTCCAGTTTGTTGCCTCATGTTTCGAAGCTGCTCCATCTTGATGAAGTTTCTGTGTGTCCTGTTTCAGATGGAGACAAAGACGTCCAGGCGATGTCCCTTGAGCCACAGTGTCCCCCGTCAAAGGTTACTATTGTCTTCCACGCTCCATTGGGTCCCATTACTGTCTCTTAAAGGCTTGTTTTCATGTCTATGCTTTGGCTAGAAGTTGATTTTTTTTTATATATATATATCATTTTACAAAACAGATCTTTCCAGTTTACCAGCAGGATCTTTACAAATGGTGGTAACGCTTCAAGCTTTATACTAAAGCCCTTGCAAAATGTTCTTCAGTCTAAAAATAACCACATCTTTATATCTTTTAAAAAGGGGACGATGTCTGCTTCCAAATAACCTTTTAGTAGATCTCATTGCAGCAAGTGTCTGGATGTAGTGAACAGTAACTAGTAAAATACAAAATTCTATCATTTCCCTAGTCTTCAAAGAGCCAATTAAAAAAGTGAACTTTAGATAAACTGCTCAGTCGATCTGTTTTTATAACCAGAATGTTTTTGTGGATGATGCATTTTGTATTTACTTTGTTTTATATTTTCTGAGCTCATTAAAGAAGAGGGTTTGAAATGGGGTGATTGTAATATACAGTAAACTGAACAGACGACAAAAGTCAAAATAAACTCTTATCTTTCTTGTGACACATTTGCAAAGTTACGGTGTTGATTCTTTACAACAAGCATTTTTTTTTCTTGATCTGAATTGAATTCCCATTATACTCATCTTTTAAACTCTTGTACAGTAAGTCCCGTTGGCCTTTTCTAATCTGATGCTGACAAATTATAAAAAGATTCTGTTCTCCCTTTTTTGGTTAGCCTTTGATTTGAGTTTCCTGGGCACTAATCTTGCTTGTGTGTTTCTTTGTGCACTAGGCGCAGTTTGTAGCAGTTTGTTGCTGGTTAGCTGTGTCCTGTTTGCTCCACAGTGCTGCTGCTGTGACCGCCTCCGGTTCCTAAGCTTACACTTTTGTACAATAAAATCTAAAGTCTTGTGATGTGTAGTCTTGTGGTGTAGGTAGATGAGTAAGAATCTAAATAAACATAAACCCTTATTGTTTAATATGAATTTGTGTATTAAGTCTGGCATTTATTTTATTGTCAATATTGGGGAAAAGGTTTGAGGTCAAATAAACTAAATCAATGTAGGTTGTTTGACTGCAAAGAAAAGCTGATAAAAGTATATTATGTTGATGTGTTTTCTGGACAGATATTTCCCAAGAGCCATAGCTTTACTAATATTAACTACTGCCACTCAACACCGTTCTTATTTTTTTGACACAAGAGAAAGTATTGGCTGCCGGATGTTCTCGTATAAAAAAGAAAAGACAATGATTATTAATGATTCCGTTTTTTGCAAGTATATTTAGGTAATTGTTGTAGTTTAAATAAGTAAAACAAGATGCCCTCAAAATATTAGCAGAATCCTGGTTTCTGATGGACAGAAGAGTACCACCTCAATATAATCCAGGACTAGGTCAAAATGAAGGAATATGTGAATAAAGTGGATTAATAAACAAACGTATGAGGATTTACTGGGACTAAATCGTGTATAAACTACAAACTGTTGAAGACCAATGAGTATCAACAGTGGGACCTGTACCACAGCTTGATAACCGTGTGGATGATAAATAAACCAAAGTATTGGCGATGACTGATTGTTTACAGTAGTTTTCCGGAAGAGTTGAGAAATGTCGGGCGTGGTTTTCGGCGACGTGCCTTGCGTGCGTCAGCTGCGTGATGTCGTAATTCTGGGTGGGGTATAAAGGCTTGTTTTGCGGCGCAGAGGAAAAGCAGCGGCCATTTTGTGAGCGTTTCTGATCCTACAGACGTCCCTCAAGACACCGACCAAACAACAAAAACACAGGCACAGTCGTCAGGAACAGACGAACCACAGGACAACCAAGTTATATCCGAAAGGAAAACGAATCTTATCGTATGTCCACTATCCAGAACCTCAAATCTTTTGGTAAGTGTTCAGTCGAAGTGAAACCGCGGTGGGGGATGGTGAGCTCCGACGACTAGCGGTTAGCCTAGCGTTTTGTTAGTTATTTTTAACATGTGCATTGTCATCACACCCTCCACTGTTTTAATCGTTAGCTGTTATTTATTGGAAGAGCTTCCGTGTTGGGGTATACGTTTAGTTTTGGATTTTTATGCCGAGTTGATCGCCCGTGGCCTTGTGTTCTCGGGCCTACATCAGACAATGATTTAACTCCTCCTGAAGAAAATAAGACCTAACTAATACTTAAACAATACTACGGTATTAGTTCCCTTTTAAGTTAGTTTGTTTGACTTGGGTCAGACGTTATGTTTGACTCGTAGACCGTAAGTGTGTTTTTTCTTTTTTTTGAATTCCTCTCCAGGCCGCACTAAACTGCCACTAAGCGCTTTATTGGCCTCGGTCTGCCACTGAAACATGACCCTCCGAAGAGATCTGCCAGATGCTTCACAGAAAGCACACGGGGTCTTCTTTAGGCGCATGTCAACCTTATTTATGGCTTCTCTACTTTTTCAGCTCCACCGCGGGTTTACTTTATAACATTTATGCTAGTGCCATGTAACCGTCTTTTAGTATTTGTTCCATTTATAGTTTCATTGTCTGTTTTAAAATTTAGTTGGAACTCTCTCTGAACCGTGGTAAACAAGTACTTTGACTTAGCCACAGGATTGCATAATCATGAAAACATTTGTGCTATGATAAGGGAAATTGCCTGGTGACCTGAAATAATCTGTATACTTGTATATTTTTTAATGTGGATAGTATGTTTGTGGCTTCATGGTTTACCAGCTGTGACTGCGACATTGTGAAACAAATTGTCCTTTTTCCCTAGACCCCTTTGATGATGCAACTAAGGGTGATGACAGCCTCCCGGCCGGCACTGAGGACTGCGTCCACATAAGAATCCAACAACGAAACGGCAGGAAGACCCTGACCACTGTGCAGGGCATCTCTGAGCACTATGATAAGAAGAAGCTAGTGAAGTCCTTCAAGAGAGTAAGTGCTGTTCTAGTGTTGTTACACCACCTGATTCTGTCTGGCAGTATTTTACACCACCTGATTCTGTCTGGCAGTATGCTCTGGAAAGCTAGAAACACTTTTCACTAACCTTTCTTTTTTTATAATTTTGCCCTTTTCAGCAATTTGCCTGCAACGGGACCGTGATCGAGCACCCAGAGTATGGTGAAGTGATTCAGCTGCAGGGGGACCAGCGCCGTAATATCTCCCAATTCCTGTCGGACGTAAGTGCATGTTGAATCCTTACTAAAGGCTCTCTAGTCTTGTGTACTATCAACTATTTATTGATTTATCTTTGTTCTTACAGATCGGCCTGGCCAAAAAGGAACAGGTCAAGATCCACGGCTTTTAGAGCCGCCCTCCAGTTTTCTCCTGTTTTCTCCAGAAGGCCTGTCAACGCCCCTCCCCAGTCCTTCATTCATCTTATGTGTTCTTCCTCTCCTCCCTACCCGCTCATAACCTCCCCTGCCCGCTTTTACCATCAGATCCCACTCCTTTCTTGTTCTTAGCACGGAAAATTACCTCCAACAAACATGAGACTCTGTAACACCTCAGCCCCCCTCTGCCACCAGAGGGCGCACTCACAAGACGACATCAGGGATGATCGGTGACGCCCCGACCCGCACGCTTCCTCCTTTTTATTCCCCATTTTTTCCGTTTTCTTTTTTTTTTTTTTTTTAAGGTTGTGCCGCGCTAGGGCACAATTTCATGTAACTTTTGTTTTGTATTTGAAGGTGGTTCAATAAAAACAATGAGTCTCCATGTGTGTGTGATGGGGAACAGTTATTTAGGGTAACTTGTGTGATTGTAGTTGGACTGAAATTACCCTCTATACTTTCCCCCAAAGACTAGGCCAGAGTAAGGGGTAACAGTTAGCTTTTGGATGAAGTCTTTTAACTTCATGTTAGTAATTGTCAGCACATGCCTGGTATTGAGAGACAAATGTCAGTGAAGGCATTCTTTGGGCTTGTCTGCCTCTGTCCCTATATCAGCCTGTGACTCCTGTAAGGCTACACTGGCTTCAGAGGCCTGTTTAAAAATGGGAACTTTCTATGCAGCCACAGATGAGCTGACCGTTCTATGTTTACGCTTTAGATTGTTTTTTTTTTAGACTTAATGGCATTGAACAATCTGACAATGCTTGAGCGGACATGGCTTTAAGTAACAAAATCAAGGCTTGAGGTGGCAAGGGCGTCCACATTTAGGCCTCACTCAAGTGTCATAGCACTTATGGATGGTTTAAAATGTGTGAATATGGGAAAATGTGACATTCTACAAACGCAATGAAATAATTTAATATTTTCATTAAGTTGGTTTCAAACTCTTAAAACAATCAAGTCACATGCACAAGAGATTCCACTGACGAAGAGGCTCAGGCTGAAGTAAAAGCGTATTATTGCCTGAAATCTTATAAAGGCCATTTTTATCAGCTTCAGAAGTAGCTTGTTAAATGCGCTAGTCTATTTCTATTTTTTATCTGACATTAACTATACAGACATAAAGAATAACATGTTTACTGACATGAATCAATATATGGGATACAGCCGTAATTTGTAGGAGGCAGGATGTGGGCTAAATGCAATCCAATGCAGAGTTGTTGTCCTTGTAGGTTATTTCTATTACGCATACCTTCAAGTTCAATTTTCTAGTTCGCCTTTTCCTTGTGGGCACCCGTCCCTGTGACTCCATGGCAACGCAACCAGCGCCCCGCCGAGGCTAAAGCTAATGCTAACGTTTTCGAGCTGCTTTTACCGAGATGTACTCGAAACACGGTGATATGCTGTAATCAGTGTATGTTTAAGTGTCAAAGTGATCTAATACGTGCTCGTGACTCTTCTCAACGGTAAGACTTTAGTGATAGCGTTAGCAATAACGTTGATCATTTAGCTTGCATCTTTGTTCATTCAAATTATTTTTGTCAAGCTCAAATTGATGAATACTCTAACATTAATATTATTTGCACAAGTTTGAATCAAATCTTGTGGTAAACTGGTAATTGTTTATTTTATTGATTTTAAGATCTAGCGAAGCAATATTTTTTCTATCATAATTTGAATAATAGCTCACAATTTTGCATGTTGGCCCTGGTTTATGGTTTAAAATGCACCGACAACGCCTAAAGAAATATAAAATAAAAAGTATTTCGTTAAATTTGTTGCTTGTCCAGATATAATAAAACGCAGTAGTTGTAGCTCGTCCACAGGAGGGCGTTGTTAACTGACTTTTCTCTTGACAGATGTGAGCCGAGGCGGTCACTGTAAACATGATGCAGGTGAGATCCTGTTTTACAGCATCAGTAGTTCTCAAGCAGTGGTACAGGTTCCACTGGTGGCACTCAGGAGCCTTTTCCAGCTTAAGTCTTGATTCGGTTTAGAACCTCCTATGTTTCTGTTTTAGTCCGTGTGGTCAGGAATATAATGTTCTGACCGTTGCTTAGTTCTGGTTTGGGCACTGTTGAGATCTACCTGGTTTGGACCTGAAAAGACTATTTAGACATTAATTTTGCTCTATTAACTGTGTTATTCCTGATGTATCTTGTTATAATGTGTATATTAAAATGCCCATGTAATGTACACTTTGTGATGAAGAACGGTGCCATATAAATATAACGTACTTACATATCGCACACCCCTACAACATATTGTATATAAACATTGGTTAAGTTCAGTGTTTGAGGAGAATTGCTTTAAACAGTAGTTCTTGACATTTTTACAAACATGTAAATATTGTATCATATTGTATGTATTCTGCAGGTGATGTCGATCTGGCAGCTGGCCATCCCTCTCCCTGCCATCCTCATGATCACTGTCAGTATCTACATGGTGCTGTTAGGAGCCGCCATCTGGGTCCGCTACTGTCTCAAGGTCTGCTCTACCTTTTCAACCGCAACAGGAACTACAATTTTAGATTTACAAAGGATGAGCGACATGGTCTTGTTCTCAAAGCTTCAAATTATTACCTCCAAAATTATTACCTCCAAATTATTACCTCCAAATTATGAACATGCATGTTATTCCTCCAGCTAGGTACATCTTCACCAACATCCTGGCTCCAGATCTGGAGAGATTCAACTGAAAGAAGCATAAATCAAGAAACCAGGTCTAAACTAGCACTAAACTAAACCAGGCCAATACCAGAACTAAACCCAGGCTGAACCAGTTCCAAATGAAACTGCTAGAAATATTTTAAATATTGTCCCACATTTGGACTATTATGATCTGGTCACTCTAGTTCTGTGTCTCCCCTTTCAGGACCGCTGCTCTGTGTCCTGTGCTGATTGCTGTCCCGAAGTGTCACTGTGTGACCAGTGTTTAAAAATGGCCGAAGTGTGCGACTGTCGTCCTCCATCTGTCCACTCCTGCCTCACCTCCACCTGCCCCTCGTTCTCCTGCCCGTCTCCTTCTGTGAGTGTCGCGTATCTTCAGCACATACATCTATAGATCAAGTGAAAGACTGCATCACACTACACCCATTTATTGTCTATGATAGAACAATGGACCAGTCGTTTTTTATTATATTTATATTTTTACATAGAGTTTTTTAGTCATACAAAGCTGGCAAACATTAAAACTAAACTAGCTGTAGACCAGGACTGAAGAGCTTGAGCTGGGTCTAAACCAGGTCTGAGAAGTTTGTCATGGTTTGGTCATGAAGTGGTTAAATATGTTCAGAGCTCTAAACACAATGTAAAGACATCTATATGAGAGTGTCAACGAGGCAGTGGGTCCATACAGAATGTGTTCCAGAATGAGCCCTAGCACATGTCACTTACATGTTGTAGAAACAGGTCAAGGATTTATATTTTACTTGTTTTCACAGGAGTTCAAATTGCTTTTTTGGTAACTCATTATTTGATACTAATTTGAATTCTTATAAATTGTATTTCACTTCTATTAATCTTAAGAAAATCAGTTTTCAGGCAAAAAGTCCTTTTAACAGATCTGTGCAGCTGCTAGTTTTTTATAATGTCTATTTACATTTGAATTTAAGTTTAGGATCAGATTAGTAAAGCTAAATCACACATTCACGTAGAAAGGTGAAGCCAGTTGTTTTCAGCTCCTGAGAAGGTCGATGTCTGTGTTGTCGTGTGTGTAAGAAAATCAGAGACGGTAAAAAACAAAGCATTTTATTCCAGTAATCGCACCCAAATTGATACAGAGCTCCGGGTCAGTCTGTCCCTAGTAACCTGCACTATTCAGGTCTTATGCAGGTGCTCTGACTGCCTGACTCTCCCTCGACCAGTCATTTTATACACAGGAAAAAACATATATTTTGAAGTGTAGGTAGATCTGTCCTTGACTGGCGTCGACGATGCTGATATGGAGAGCACACAGCGTTCACAGATGTCCTTGTCCTTTTGTTTTCTGTACAGAGAGCTCACAATATCACAAGCATGAGCCTGGCCAGATTATTAGGCACAAGCAGATTAATAAAATGAGTCGATGTGTGTGTGGGAATGTACCACACTGCATACAAGATTATTATATCGGCCAAACGACAATATTATAGAATCACGTCGGTGTTCGTCCGTGTCCACAGATCCTAGCTTTGAACGCAATAACTTAAAGATCGAATTGGTCAGTTTCAACATTTGCACACAGGTGTATACCATAAAGACGCAGAACTGTATCGATTTGGGTACTTCTTCGATGAATGTTAATTAAGTAATTAATTAATTACTGCTCAAAACTGTGAACGCAATAACTCAAAAAGTCTTTGCTGGATCTTTTTCAACTGTTGCACACAGGTACATATCATGAAGATGCAGAACTGGATTGAGTTTGGTACATCTTCAATTAATGA
>JAVQKC010041841.1:0-10389 GCA_036025475.1 Philypnodon macrostomus
TGATACCTAATACCTAATGACCCCCCGGCCCTGAACACATCTGACTAATATGATGGCAGTTACCTCTATAGACTGAAAGAAGAATGCAGCTTTAGGGAATTTTCTAAATTTGGCAAAAACATTCTTTATAAACATCCAGACAAATCAAAAAAGTGATTAAGGTGCCCATTGGTAATAGTTGTAGCAGACGTACGGGGCAGACGTACGGGGCAGACGTACGGGGCAGACGTATTGGGTCGTTTTCGCCGATATACACTTTGCTGTCGGGGACGACAGCACAGGCCTTGTTTGTTAATCATTTACTAGCAATGTTTGTGTCTTGTATGCAAAAGCTGTTATTCAGTTAAAGGAATGCAAGTACTAAGTCAAAAGACTGCACAAGCTATGAAAGTTAATTAAGTAACCAATGTTAAGTTAGTTCAAATTGCCCTTGAAAATCCAGATCATATATTATTAGTCAGTTATAGTTCATAGTTTGATATTATTTGCGGTCATTTCCTCTACAGAAGAGTACCACCGCTGTGACTTTGAAGAAGGGCTCTGTGATATGTGGAATCTCTGGCCTTGGTCAACTCTTGAATGGTTCAGAACAAATCAGCAAAACATATCCACAACTGACCCCATGAAAGGACCGGGCCGAGACCACTCCACAAACACTGCAAAAGGTACCAAAAAGTACTTGAGTTGACGCTATCAAAGCTCCATGTATTAATAATGCAATAAATTCTCAGATGTTTTTAGAGCATGAAAAAACATTGTTTTTCTTCAATGCTAATAATAAACCTGTAGTAAGATATGTGTTTGAGAAATGCAATCAAAGATTATACATTTATTAAGACTACAAAGTAAAAGTTACATTGTGCATGATAATATATTTGACATATTCCCTCTTAACTGGGGGCCCACTGAGCGAAGCAATACTGCTTTAACCCAAGGGCCCATCTCTGAGGTGACTGATTTCACTTCACCAAAAGTCCTCTTTGGTTGTTTCTGTTTTTTGGCCATATATGTTCAACAGGTTTTGTCACTTAGTGTCCCTCTATATTATCAACACAGAGAAAAAAGTAAAGATATCTTGTTTTCAGTAGTATTGGTGTATGTGTGTCTGTTAGCAACGTTATCAGAATTACTGTTTGGATTGTTTTAAGTGAAAACTTCTCCTACTGCTTTTCTCACTGGGTCCGTGTCTCCCCCGCCCTCTTGTGAATCTGACACTTGGAGCAGTCCTAAAGACAAACACTGCTTAATAAAACCGACCAGGACATAAAAAGTTTGTTAGACCAGTGAGTTGACAAACTACAGCCCAAAAAATATGCAATGGCTCTGGTGGATTTAGAGCCACTGTCAGTGTCAACAAGTTTTCAGGGAACTATACTTTCTTTTAAAATCGTGTGGAATAGTGGACACTGTGAACAGCTTCAGACTAGAGCAGTGTGAAATGCTCATTAAAAGCTCTGTGAAATAATAATCAAAGTGCAGCCACTACAGTGAACATGCACATCCTTCTCACAACATCATATAACTCTGAACATTATAAAACGTTCAGAGGTTCTATTTAGAATCAAGTGTATATGTGTATAAGGGAAATGAGCTACCTTGGTGAAGGTCTGCATTCTCCGAGTGCTTTCTAGTTACTCAATGAATGCTTTTTTAGAAAGATTATGTAGAGTCACGTGTTAAGACCATTTGGGCCTACTGAGGGACCCAAAAATTTGTCTGTGGGCCGCATTTGCCCCCCGCACCATAGTTTGGACACCCCTGCTTTAATCTCTTATAAAATGTGTTTCAGGTCACTTTTTGTACGTCACCGTCCCAGAGACTGGTCTGAAGAAGGACTGGGCAGCTTTTAACAGTCGACTTCTCGACCCGACCAACAGTTCACACCCCTGCAAGGTCAGACCACAATACAATTAATAAAAAATGCCTTTCTATATGTTACCTAATTAATTTGTGTCCTGCAGATGGTGATGTACACTCACCAGTTTGGTCCTCGCTCTGGGGGCCTCTCGGTGCTTGTGGCAGATCGTGAGATTTATCCCGTCTGGGAAAGAGGCGGAGCTTTGGGAGACCTCTGGGTCCGAGCCGAAGTAGAGATCGTTACCAACAAAACTTTTCAGGTCAGTTTAAAAATACAGAAATGTAGATAATGTACATTTATACATGTACAGTATTTTTAATATACAGTAACACTATGATCAGATTTGTAGAAATGTTAGAGATAGTGCTCTTGCAACTATACTCAGTTACCCACAACCCCTAGTGAATGAATGAATAATCTAGATTATATAAAAAGTGACAGGAGGGAGATTCACTGAGATGAAGGTAGTGGTGAACAAAGGCTTAGGGTTAAACACATATTTTATAAAAGTAGACCCTAAATATAAAGTCAAATATATCATTTGTCACATTGCAGAGATGTTTAAAACATTACAAAAATATATAAATATATGATTATATTTCTATAATGTCAGATACTAATCGTGTCAGCCATCAGGGACTTTGAATATGGAGGCATTGGCATCGACTCGATAGTGTTGTCTCCCGAATGTCGCATCTCATCAGGTAAACGCTCTGCTTTTTTATCACTAATGATAACATGAAGAATACTTTTATTAAAAATTTACATTAATCAAAATGCAGTAATAAATGTACTTTAACCTTGGTCTCAATGTTGTAAGTAGTAGTCAGTAGAGGTCATAAGGGATATATACAGTATAAGCAGTAATAGTAGTAGCTGTAGTAACAGCAATAAAATAACTTTGGGATTTTGTTTAGTAGTTTTACATCTTTAAGAGTAATATTGTACTTTCAATAGTACTTTTTCTTGAGTCATATTTAACAATAATAATATTGGTTCTTCTTCTGTATATTTGTCTGCACAGGAAACTGGAGCATGGCTGATATCCCCAAACCTCCCAAACATTCGTGTACCACTCCGGAGAAGATCTGTGACTTCCATATTGACTGTTCCGGAGCTGAGGACGAGGCCAGATGTGGTCAGCTCAGACTTACTGCAACAATGTGTTATATAACAAATTTCAAATTAAACCAAAGCTCTTTATTTTTGATTACCATTTGAATGGTAAACATTATGGCAAGAGGAATGGGCTTCAAATTGGCAAGAACTTTGTTGTCTGGGTTTATGCATGTAGCTCACTCCCAGATCCACCAGAGGACGCTCTATGAGATACCGTCAAGAGAGGCTTTTCATTGTTCTTACTATTTTTCTGTTTTAGGAGACTTCACTTATCTAGAGGGACCTTTGGGATGGACTGACTCGAGCATTGGAAGTCAGGGCTGGATGCTGCATGAAAATACAACATCCGAAGGTTTGTAAAATCTACATTTATTTCCTTGTCCGAAAGCTCACAATTGTTTTGTCCAGAGATGTACCTGTACATAGCAGAGGCGGCGGGGCAGCAGATGACTGATGCCCAGACAAAGACCCCTCTCCTCGGACCCTCGGGACCGGCATGTACTCTCACATTTGACTATGCTCTCACTGGGACCCCTAACCACATCGGTAACTCTGTCATAATCATTCATACTGTTATAAAACAACAGTTTTTTTAGATTTTCAAGATTGTCCTGCCCTTTTCAGGTGAGGTGTCTGTTCGAGTGATAGACAGTTTGCTCGGATCTCAGCCTAAACTGTGGGAGTTTGCAGGAAAAACAGGAACAGACAGGGAATCCTGGAATTCCACAGTAATTCCCATTGGACTCAGGAAATCACGCTTCCAAGTATGATTGAATTTCTTTACATACATACTGTACGTACACAATATATTTTTTTTTTATCAGCTAGCATTTGAAGCTCATGCTGAAAAACTGTCTCCTGGGTCAAGAATCAAAGTCACAAACATCAAATTTGTTGATTGCAATGAAAATTACCACCCCTTTTCTCCAACTGGTATGTTCTATTTGAAAGTCCACTACTTGTAGAATGTAATAAAATATATATATAAATATTTACAGTACAAGTACACTTAAGTACTACCTGATTCAATATTGGATAGAACTAAGACCTTTTTTTTATTGGTCAGGTCTGTCATGCAATTTTGAAGATGGGCTCTGTGACTGGTATCAGGACAACAGTGACAACTTTGACTGGGCCCTTTTCAAAGGAATGGACCACACCATTAGCATTGGTAAACGCATATATAAAATGATCTGTGTACTCTGGCTTCCATCAACTGTCCAATTGAGGAATGCCCCTTATAGTGCATAAATGTAATCGTGAGATGTGTGTCTGTGTATGCATGTCATTGTAATTGTCCAGCGTATACCCCACCCAAGGTCCTCAGTGGCTGGCTTAGGCGTTAGTAAATCTAATATATACAATATACAGTATGTTTGTAATAATAATATCAATCTGAATAACATGTTTGTGTGTGCAGGTAGTAGTCTGGTGGTGGACTTCTGGAACCCTTCTCTTCGTGGGGAGTTCGGGCGCTTGCTGTCATATGCAATTGAGCCAAGTGCCACAGACTCTCACTGTCTCAGCTTCTACTATAAACTATATGGGCCTAACACTGGTGAAAATGCACCTTAATATCGTTACATTTAAGGTTTTTTTTGTGTTTGTGAATTTACCAAATAATTATTGTATACTCAGTTATACCTCTGTAAATAATTTATGATAATTTCCACTGTGGTATCACATCAAGTCTATAGACCAAATATAAAACCTTCACTTTTGTTCAGGTACTCTGAATGTGAAGTTGCTCGATGGCTTTGGCTTTGAGACCATCCTGTGGTCACGGACTGGAGCTCATGGAAACGTTTGGCATGAGGCCTACTGTCCAGTACCCCAACAGCACACCCCGTTCAGCGTAAGGCACTACTTACTATGTAGCTCAAAGAATTTTAGCAACCCTGAATTCTGTGTATCAGCAAGTGATCCATTTATTTATGCTGTGCCTTTTAATAGTATATTCTAACGTTCTCTGTAACCTCTTAGTTGATGTTTGAGGTGGTTCGTTTTGGTTTTGACGGCCGTGTGGCGATTGATGACGTGGCGTTCACCGACACGTGTCACTCTCCGAGGTCTTGTTCATTTGAGGGAAATCACTGTGACTTCACCAGCTCTGGGATGGTCCACTGGCTTCACCGGAACGGACACATGTCAACCATTTCAGGCCCCAAAATTGACCACACCTTGGAGACTTCACTGGGTAATACAACTCTCATGTCATTGTAGGTGAATAAAATGCTCCACAATAAAATTCTAATAGGGTGTTTATAGTCTATTGTGAATAAAATATGTATGTAAGATATGCAGATTTGCATTTTACACATGCAACTATTTCACGACTGCACCCTGCTACTGCTAGCCTACTTCGTTTGACAAAAATTACAGTAATTATACATAGTTTTTAAGCATTGTAGTGGCACTAATGTAATACTCTAGGTTACTACATGATGGTGAACACTGGCTCAGACATACTTCCCACTGGTGCTGTGTCTGTCCTCACCTCTCCTCTCCACTACGGGACGTCCCTCACCCACTGTCTCCACTTCTGGTACCACATGGGCCGAGTCAAGCCTGGTAAGGAAAAACGGATATGTTTGTTAGCGAGAAATGACCTCCAACTACAAGCTACCAGCAAAGAAACTCATAATTCTGTTTAGTGGATTGTATTTATTCAGCTGAAACAAAATAGTACTTGAGCGCTGCTAAAAACCACATAGCTTTATGTATCATTGACCCATTCAATTTATTTTTGAAGTGGGTCTCAATTCTCACCAATCAAACCACCTTACACCCAAGCTAGTTTATACCATAATAATAAACATTGCTTTGTTGTTTTAAGGTTCTCTGACAGTTTACATGAAGCCGGTGAAAGGAGAAAGAGTAAAGATCTTCTCTGACAACCTGAACCAGGGGGAAGTGTGGCGCCACGGCTACGGCAACATCTCCAGTAACTTCATGGACTGGAATGTGAGTACTCTTGAGATAGATAATCCTGCCAGAACATGCAAGGCAGTTGAATGAACGTTCAATTTGGTGACTCTGCTGTCTGTATTGTTCTAGTTGGAGTTTGAAGTGGTAGGCGCTGGTGGTAAAGACTCTCACGTTGCCATTGATGACATCTACATTTCCCCTCATCCTTGTGAAGAGCAAGGTTTGAGCACAACTTAAAGACATACCTAATATTGTGTGGCACTTCTTTGGTTGTTGTATTGCATTATCAATATAGGTTTAGCTTAAAAGTGAACAAAATGAATATTAATAGACGACATACAACGCAATGGTTCACAGTAAAACATTTCAGATTGTCTTTAAATATAGATTCTTGTCCAGGTTTCAAGTGTACTTTCGAGAAAGGAATGTGTGGCTGGAGCAACACTCAGGATGTCCAAAAGGATCAACTGGACTGGGTCTGGACCAGTCGAGAGACAGAGACACACTACCACTGCCCCGATGAGGACCACACACTGGGGCATGAGAATGGTCAGCCTTAAACTATTCATTCACGTATATCATTTTCTTCCATTTATTATATTGGCGGAACACAAGGGCGCCTGCGTCCACGTCCACAGAACTCAAAAACAATTTTCCAGATCTTTTTCTAATTTTCTAGACAGTTCCATATCCTGAAGACGCTGAACTAGATGGATTTTGGTACTTCTACGATGAATAATAAGTAATTAACTAATTAATGTTGCAGGGAACTTTAATTGAGCCATTAAACATGATGAACATAAATTTTGGCACAGTGATCCAGGCTATTTTTTATTTAATGTACTTAATCATTAACAATATAAAAACTCTTAGAAATCACACAATGTCTGATTAAGGTGCCTGTTGGTGACATAGCATCTGGGGCAGCTGTATAGGGGTGTTTCGTCAATATACACCTCGCTGTCGAGTATGACAGCTTAGGCCTAGTTTCTGTTAGTGGTCATGGGAGGCAGATGTTGGCATAGATCCGGGACAATGGCTAGTTGGTCACATGGTTGACAAAGACGGAAGACAATTCAATTATGTACAGTCATTGATCATAATCCAGTGCTATTGAAAGTAAATAAAAACATTTCTGCAGGTCACTTCCTGATTTTTCCAAGCAGTGACAGGACACCGGCCAATCAGAATGCATGGTTGCTGAGTCCCCACTTACGCGCTACAAAAGGCACCTGTTTGAAATTCTGGGCCAATATGCTGTTTTCAGGTAGGAAAAGCATATATATATATATATTCAGTTAATGTGATTAAATATTCAACGCAAGAGCCATTTTATCACAGCAAGTTTTTAATCACCTTTTGGTTTCAATATTCACCTCCAGACATCTTCATATTACTAAAACAAAGCAGCTCCTTCTGATTTTAACTGTACTTCTCAGCAGCTACATCTTTAACAGCAAACATTAGATCTTGCGGATCTAATTCTAATATAAATGGTCCGCATGTCCTTCATACAGGAGTAAGTGTGGTGAGGGTGGGGAGGTACTCTGAAGGACAGCTCAGTGTGCTGCTGGTCATCTCTGATACTGGAATGTCATGGAAACGCTTTGACATCAACATCACATCTTCTACTGAGTACCAGGTGAGAGAAACTGGTGAAATATATATGTGCGCCTTTTATGAAAACTTTAATTCTTGATTTTATGTTTGATCCTAACCCATCTTTTTATTTAAGATTGTGCTGGAGGGATTGAAAGGTAGCTCTGGGTTTGTGGCTCTGGATGACATTGAGTACTCTGTAGGAGTGGACTGTACCGGGACGATCACAGATGCTGTCAGAGGTAAGTTAGACATATTAACTGTCTGTCTTTGGGTCCAATTTTTAATTGAATAAATGTGTGTTTTCCATTGTTGGCTTCATTTTATCTGTAGTTCAAAATGTGAAACACTACATTTAATTCTGATGTTATTGGTATTTTGTATAAATGATATTATTAGTTATATAAAAAACATATTTTTAGTTGAATCTATCACGTTTGAATCATTAGCCATACGTACTGCACTTTGCATCCATGTGTTGTTTATTGTGAGTGTGTTTAATATAATGTAATTTACTTATGTTGTAGAGAAACGTCAGCCGGACGCAGGAGGTATCGCAGCTTCTGTTATTGTGGTGCTACTGCTCATTGGCACTTTAATGGCTCTGCTGGTGTATTATCTGAAAACCAAACAGAAGAACACTCCAGTCTCTTCAACTCCCGCTGGATACACCAACGACGCATATGATCCAGACCTCATATAGAAAGTATATAAAATGTACATTTTAATACCACAGCATCTACATAAAAACATTTCAGTTTCAGTTGTAGCCCTATAGAATCAATAGTCTTGTGTTGAGTTTAGTATGCAGTAGTAGTAATTTATATTCAGTGGGTTGACATTGTTTAGAGATTCTGGAAATTCACGTCTTAATAATAAAATATGTCTGTTCAATAGGTTTCTGGGGACATCAGCTCCATGGAGATGGAATGAGTTCAATATGAACTCATTTTGTGGCTTTGTGAACAATTAAACATGTCACCTTTTAAAGACACACTTGTGAAGGAGCATTGGACTCTTAGTAGTGGTACCTTCATGAATTGAATATTATTTATATAAAAATGCAATACATCATTTCTCTCAAATATGTGGCTGCATGAATGGTATTGTTTTCTCGTAGAAATACTGCATTTCACTAAATGCCTTTTCAGAACTACACCAAACTAGTTCAATGTTATTATTACATTATTGTATCTTTACCCAATAATGTAGTGGTGTATTTTTCATCAAGAAATCTACAGATTAAAGCTGCTTGACACATCCTAACCGTATTCTGATTGGTTGGTTTCCTGCCCAAGGAGATGCAGCACGTCGCCCCTAGCAACTATGGCGTCTCTACGGCAACATGCAGCATCTTCTCATCTGTTGTCACAGAGACCATCTCCATTCAGCAGGACACGGACCTCCGATCTTTTCTGAAACCCCCACACATGCACGAGCTCAGGGCAGTGCACGTGGATTAGAAGTGAGGTGCACGCCGACCGGTTCGTCCTGTTCACGTCTGGAACGGAACACATGACCCATGGACCCTGCAGTGCTCATCTTCCTGCTCTATGTGATGATTGCCCACGAGATGGTGTGCGGCTGGATGCAGTACCAGAAGCAGAGCAGTAGAGCACGTGCACGAACCGGACCGCCAGGAACAAGGTGTGTTTGTGCTCATGTAATACAATAGAGCTGCAGAATAAAAAACAAAATATATCATGATAATCTAATGGTCTGCCATCTGACAAGAATTTGCACTAAAAATTATTGTCTAATCCCAAACATAATTATATATATTTTTAAATGACTACAAACATGGTAAATCTTTTAAAAAGTCCTTATTTACAGTAGTCATAATAGCCTTGTATGGTCCTGGTGTGGTAATGATTTAGTTCTGGTAACGCATTTAGATAAATAGATACATAAATATGTGGGGGAAAATATACATTATCACAATACTCGTTGCAATTGTGCAACCATTTATTGTATGATACATTTAATGAATATTGTCAGAATGAGATGTGCAGTGTATGAATTATATAGCTGTAAATGGCTCATCTGCTAAAAGATATTTTAACTTCACAAAGCACAGGCCTTCAAGGTCTCATGTCTCACTCGTGGTTATGATATAGTGCTTTGACCTGGAATGTAACCGAGAATGTTTTGTTCAATCATTGCCAATTACTGGCTCCGTAAGGCTGAAAGAAGTAGCTGTGGCCCTATTAGTCCTTTGGTTTAAGATGGCTCAATGCTCTTCATGGGATATACAGCTTTTCAAACTGAAAAATGTACCATAAATTACTGCTTTAAACGGAGAGGCTATGCTGTCTTGTGTGTGTTTTGTCAGGACCATAAGGGTCTGCCCCGGGATGTGGAGGACCAGCAGCCAATCACTGCGCTCCGATCGGGCTCGGGAGCTCAGGAAGAGTGGACGCATTGTCAGAAAAGCTTAACAACAAATAATCATACTTTAACACTGTGATGAACTGAAACATATCCGAACTGTAGTTTATACTCTGTGACAATCTAAAGAGGCTGCATCAAATGTGTGTTCAAGGCTGTGTGTGTTTTTGGAAGTACTGGTGTAAATGTAGCACTTGTGTGAAATAGACCACTTTGCCAGGTTAACAAAATAAACCAATATTAATGAAAATCTAAATCTGACTCGAGTCTTACAGGAATAATTACATCATAATTCTTATAATCTATTCATAACTTTGACAACCAACTTTCCAAGTATCATACCAGGTATTCCAGCCCACGCCTACTTTATTATTTTTAGTACAGCTTTTGAGTACATCTTCCGCCTCTGCCCTTGTTAACATGAAACATGAAATTGATTTAAGAAATCCATCTGACACACAGTATATATATATATATATATATATATATATATATAT
>JAVQKC010041873.1:0-11943 GCA_036025475.1 Philypnodon macrostomus
GCAGTTCACATGTGCAAACACTACATGCAATATAATTTAATATTTATCTATCTACTTTAAATAAAATGCTGATATAAACATATTCATCTAATTTTAATTATATTTTGTACTTACATCTGCGATGTGCAGAACCGCCTGCCGCTGTCGCTTGTGAAGTGAAATTTCCAGAAGATTGTTCCCGCTTCTGTTTAGTGACGGTTGCTTACATCACAGGACCCAACACTTTATATGTGTTAATTTGAAATTACACATTTAATGTGTTACAGCCCAACACTGTCAATTATCACTAACTCATTTTAAGATTCAACACCCTTACAGTTAAATAATCTCACAGGTGTGTTAAAATGTATCTGGATTTCCTTCTCTGAACACCCTACAACACTAACACTGCAAATTTAACACTTTTGAATTTGCTGTGAAGGGTCTTTTTTATACAAATTACCTTTTCTCATATTCAGCAAAACAAACAATCAAACCAGTCAACCAACCAGCAACCACAAACAAACAAATGCAAATTATAACTTTGAAAAGTGTTCTGGCCTGTGCCTGTGTGAAGCATTTCAACTCATTTTTTCTTCTTCATGCAAAAGGCTCTGCCTGGATGTCTCAGTCAGGGAAATAAAGCCATATTGTCAAACACTTTGATCCAGTATTTCCTTCAACACTTTTCACTTGTCAGATTGAAAATTGTGGACATCTATAATGCATGCCTAATTGAGCACAACTGCACTAAAAGTAAAGCTGCAAATTTCTACTCAGATTCTGCTGAATATGCACTATTTGATATTCATTCATCAAATATGACAGGCTTGGAAAAAATGGACCCCGAATGTTTCCCCCCGCACTAAAAACTAATGATTGACTGACACTTAGTGTGCACAGAGAGCCTATAGCGGTGGAGTAGGACATTATTTAAAGCTGTTTCCATTTGATAATTAGGGCCACCATTCTTTTTCTATGGCTCAACACAACTGAAAAAGGTTCATTAGTAAAAACTCATCTGGTGGAGGGTGATACAACCTGATCACTGACAGAACATATCTTTGGTAGCTAGCTATTTATTCAAAATCTTAAAAACAAATTAATGCAGATTAGATGTGAATGAATCAACATTTACCAAACAGAAAAGAGTTGGCAGGTGGGATGAACAGCCTAAGGGCAAACTTACACAGCTAAGGGAGAAAAAAAGCATTGATTGGTCGATAGGATTTCAGAAAAGGGTTTCAGATAATTCACCTCACAAAGACGCTGAACCAGACTGAACACTAAAAACAGAATGAAACACATTTAGATTATTTGTCAACAGCCACAACTTTGCATATGTTGCATATACATTGCCAAGACAATACATTAACAAATTGAAAATAATTAGTCATCTGGATTATCCCATAGTAACACTAGTTACAGTATACGGCTGTCATTTTAAACGAGCGTGACTGTACAATAATGTTCTTACATACTGGACCCACATAAAACTACTACATAACTACATTGAAGCCACCACGGCTATTGTTTTAAAAAAACTAGAAAGCAGCTGTTGCAGTGGTGACAGGGGGCTGCCTTCCAGGTGAAATCTGTCAGAGTTCATCATGGATTCTCAGTGAATAGCAATAGCTCCTCCAGCACCCGCCACCTGTGCACATGTATTACCTTAGGCCTTATTACACGGGGCACGGCTCAACACTTCAGCTATCAGACCAGAAGGCTCGCACTCTCTGCTTTACTATTAGCTTTAAATTTATGAGGAAAACCCTATTTACATAACAAGGACCAAATAAAGAAGAGCAAATATATACAATATTATACAGTCTCATTGCTGATGTATATATGTTCAAGGACTTCCTTACAAAAGCAGCTTCAAATATAATGTAGTCTAATGAAAACAGTATAAAACATTATTATCATTGGAGGTAATTCAACCTTACTTTCATGTATACATTAAATAAACATTGTGGGGGTATATATTATGCAATGTACACGCTATATAAACACTAGAGGGTTTCAAAATCACTTGTATGTTGTAAGGTATTCGTTACACACATACATCCATGACTGTAAACCACTATTTTCACACTTTTATTATGAATTTGAGTGAGAAAATAGATGTCAACCGGAGCTTAAGAAGATGATATTCTCTCAATAGCTGATAGCATTCATGGACTGGCAGAGCAGGGAGCCACATTGAGAGGAAATTAATATCCAAGTCTGACAACTTCTGCAACCGCTCAATAGATTATCATTACAGCCAGAAGAAAGTCAACGGCTTTGTGACTCGAGCAGGAGAAAGGCTTGTGGTTTTAATTAACAGTGCTGCCATCTACAGACCAGTAACTCAAAACCTATATTTGCCTATTGACCTTGTAATGTGGGGATGGTTTAGTGCATGGTTTAGTTATAATGTTTACCAGCAGCCTTACATATTGATAGAAGACCAACAATCGCTCAGAGGTCCGAAAAGGGCAAATTTGTCCCATTGAAGAGTTGATTTACCGCTGAACACGATCTTAAAAGTCCAACTGCTACATTGTGAGGCTGTCTCTTTTAACTGTAGGTCCGTAACATCAGTGAATCAACATTTCTGCAGCTGTGTTTGAGAAAAGGTCCCAGGTTTTACAGCCACTTGAAGAAGAGAGCTTTAGTGAACGCGGAATTCACAGAAAACGTGCGAATCCAGCCCGTTAAACAAGAGCTATAACTGACATCACAATGATTTGAATTTAAACGAATACATAATGTGAAAAGAACATAAAAAAGGTAATTCTTCTGTGACTTGATCTGTTGTTCTTTGTGGTGTGCTGGGAATCACAGAGCGAGTCGACAGAGCAATCAACTGCTGTGTGGATGCAGTGGGAATATATATTTGAGTTGCACGACGCAGCATGCTTTGTAGACCGCGTGTGATAATGTGAAACACACACACACACACGTCCCAGGTACAATATAGCTACCCTAACTGCAGAAGGTGATTAATGCTAGCATGTTCCACAGTAGAGCCCTGAGAAACGCCACACTATCAGGTGTGTTCAATATCAGACCAGGCAAGGTATCACCTGAGAAATCCAATTTGAAGTGATGATGCACCCCTGCTAATAGGCCCTAGGGGTGTCTCTATTATTCATGGGAGAAGCAGCATGCTCCACTTGTTTGTGTGGCAGTAATTGTTTCATGATTAACCTTCTGATTGCATATCTGATTCATTTTCCAAAACGTTCGAAGCTGCCCAGCAGGTGTCTAATTGTTGTAACAGTTTGGCTTGGAACATGCTAGTAGGGGCATTTTAAGCTATCGGGTGTCAAGCTGAGCCCCATACATTTAGTTACCTATAGATATGGAAAGAGATTGGTTCGGGGCAGCTGTCTAGATAGCATTTGTAATCATACGTCAGAAATATAGGAACATAAAAACCTCAATGTTAATCATTATATGTCAACTGGCCTTTCACAGAAATCGTTTTGACAGGAGCAAAAGGAACATTAATGATGGTGGAATTCCGTTTAGCTACTCCAGTTTGAAGGTCATGTTATTGAGCATGCGGCCTCACTGTCACATTGTCATGTCTTATTTGATCAGAACAGAGCTGTCATTATGAGCACCACCTGAGCTTCCTGCTGCACAAGACTGGTGTGAAACTAGCCCGCTTCCAAGGAATGAGGTTTTTGGAGGTTCAAAATTGGTCAAAATAAAATTAATGTGTCACCTGTTCAAAATGCTTTCTTTCAGAATATGTGACAGATTTATGAAAAATTGCTCCATTTTTTGTGGTCACTCTTGCAAGAAGCTGAAAGACCATATTATAAGGTAGACCCTGTACCCAATAAAGTGGCCCCGATATGGTATTCTGTAGCTTTAGCTCATCATCTTCAAGGTTTGACATTTAGTGCCTTCAGAGACAGTCATCTGCAGACCTTGGTTGTAAGTCCTATTATGTAGCCTATTCCTGTTGTCTTTCAGATGATACTGGAACCGGTCTAACCATTCTTCACTAATCTCTGGCATTAGTGTGACATTTTTGCCCATTCAACCATCACTCATTGGATATTTCTTTTAACTCTTTCAAAGAAATCCCAGTAGATCAGCAGTTTCTGAAATAATCGGGGCAGCCAGTCTGGTACTAACAATCACGCCACATTCAATGACGCTTAAATCACCATGCAGCTGAATAGGTATACCTCACAAAGTGGTTAGTGAAGGTGTAAGCTCCTAAAGCTCCTATAGAAACTGAACTAAAACATAAACGTTGGAGCGGTGTAATAGGGGAGTGACTTATATAGAATAATATTTATGACAGATTACCAACTTTTATAGAACAGGGCAAGATAGTCAAACAATTTTGACATTTTTAAGAATGTCTTAATTTAGGGAATCTCGTGAGTACAAATTTAAGCTATTTAGCCATAGATGAAGAAGCCTCCTTGAGCTTGAATCTTGAAGCAATGATTTATGAACACAGAGTGACTTGATACAGACATCTTATGCTCACTTTTAGTTAAGTATCCAATAGAGTGTGCTGCTAACGAGACATTTGAAGACACCCCCAGAAGAAGCAGCGGATTGGCTATTGAATGATTCCCACTTCCTGGCTCTCTAGTTCTGGTAATGAGCTGCACCCTCTGTGTCACGCCGTGTTTTCAGGCATTATGCAAAATAACTTTTCTAAACGCTTCACCAAAACTCTGACACCTTATGCTAATAAACCGTTCATTAACTTACTGACAAGCAGCAGGAAGCTCCCTATGCTGACTTTTTAAGCAAATAGGTACATTTCACTGATTCAGCCCTAGATATAATGGCATTCCCAATGTAGATGACCAGGTAAAAATTGAATAACAATTAAATCATTACATCAGTCCCAGACAGTTAAACGGTCCCACTTGGGAATAATGAAGGGAGTGTTTAATTACCGCTCCATTAACCTACCACACCCTGACTTAAATCAAAGCTTTTCGAGGCACACTAAGCTTGAGAAATGTACCTGCATGAATATTTTAACACTATCCGTCCATTCACCAGCCTAGCTTTAACTGTCAGACACTACTCTAAAGTAACTAGTGGGAAGGGGTAGGAGAAGACGCAGGGCCAAAGAGCAAACATCTGTCAGTCTTCATTTCATCTCAGGACTTGGTAGTTTTCACCGAGAGCCAAGATGCTCCAGTGAGGGGAACATGAGATGGGCTGTTTATTCTCTGATGGGATTTCCAAGTCATTCCCATCATCAATCAAGTACCACATGAATGACTTTGTTCATGAGATATATGTCAGATTCTAACTGGATCTTTAATAACAGCATGTCAATGTGAACATATAAGCCTTGGAGTCTTGACATAAAATTCAGATGCCATTGTTGCTATGTACCCCAAATTTACACCAAACTGTCTTGTGGCAGCAGAACCTTAGCAGAACAATTACTTGTAGAAATTCATTCTGTCTTTTCAGATTACTGTTTAGAAGATTATTTTGATAAGACAGGGGTTTGTTTAACTGCTTTATGTTTCGAGTACTTCCTGTAGTCATCGTGATGTAACAGAACAACTCGCGTGTGCTACCTTGAAATCAGCAATTTACACCGGTCAGACGTGTTTCTGCAGTGTGTCTTGTATGTATCTAAATCAGTCTTTAATATGGGTTTCTAACTATTTGTCAGTAAATATAGACTCTCAGCCTCTCTGTGTCTCTAAAGGTGTGCCACAGGGGTCTATCCTTGGCCCTACTCTTTTCTCCATTTACATTAATAAAAGGTGATATGCCTCTGGTCCATATCATGAAACTCTCTTCCAATCATTAAAACAAAGCTATAATCTGGAGCTACCCTTGTATGCTAAGGAAAATAAAGACCTTTAGTTTAACTGCATAATAATATAAGTTCTAATTTTTCCAACCTGGAACGCACCACCACAGATGGAACCATCTCAGAGCAGGTTATAGAACAAGTACTTGGGAAAGTGGTTAAACAGTTCATTGTACTTCTGTCACCACATCACAATGTTACAAACAAAGGTCAAAGCAAAACATGGCTTTTCATACAGAAACTGCACCGCTTTTACATTTTCAGCTAAAAAGATATGTATCCTTCCTTTGTTTGATTATGGGGATGTAATCTATTGCCATGCTTGCAAAGAAAACTTTCAAAAACTGGACACAATCTATCACTCTGCCATTCGTTTTGTTACCAATGCCCTACAGGACAGACCACTTTCTTCTGCACTCACAGGTTAATTGGCCCTCACTGCAGTCCCCTCGCAACATCCACTGGCTCTTTCATGTATAAAACCTTGCTTGCTTTCTCACCTCCATATTATAATCAGCTACTACAACAGGACACAACTCACAACTCAAACAGAAAGTTCTTAAAATCATCTTTTTGTGGCCTTATGTCATTTTGGTTTGCTGCAAATGATTGATTTATTGCTGCTTGTACAGTATGTGTTTAAAATATGTTCGTTGTCCTCTTGGCTTTCCTTTTAAGTGATTTCTAGCACTTTCAACTCAACATTGTAAATAATAAACTGTTCTTAATGTTTTGCCTGGTGAAATAAAGGTTAAATAAAACAAATAAAGGGTTAAACACAATAAATAAAGAGTCAGTATAGTAAGTATCTGCTCAATGTATTTCACGCTGAATGTCAGTGGTTTGGGTTCAAAAACAGACAAAACACCTATTTCACAAAATGGATGCAACACTAGGGCATGTCTGCAGCTAAACTTAGCACTAGCCTCTAAAGTGTGTTTATACTGCTGTAGTCAATGACGCCCAAAAGCTGTGGCACATAAATCAACTTAATTCCCTCATACAGCAATGCTTTGATGTTTATTTCAATATGTGTTCCTATACTTTTTTATTTTTGTAACTCTTTCTGAAATAGGATTCAGAATGCCATGCTGCACCACTCTAGAAATAGGTCCATAAATAACTCTACCTGATAAAGTGGCCAGTGAATGTAGTTCAAGTTATGTCCTGAACATTATTAGTTATTGTTTGATACAGAACTAAAGCTGTAAATGTACTACACATACTTTAAAAGGAAACACTTATTGACCGTCACCAAAATTATAAAGAGATAAATCACTTTCAACAATCTTCCTCTCAAAAATCAATTCCAGCACTTACTGGACTGAAATGCTTTTGTTCTCTTTGCCATGAGCAGATATTTTTTTTTCTTTCGGAAGTGTGCTGAAGTTAATTTCAGTTAATAGCCATATAAAGAATGAAAGCTTAGCTAATGTAAAAGTACAGTTTACTAGATGCTGTGGTCAGCGTCAATCACATCATGAGAGATACTTAAACAAATTGTCTTGTGCTACTGTCCACATTTCACAGAAGATTGATTCTAGATGTGTGTTCCATGCTTTATGTCCACTGTATATCCTGTTTATTTAGCATGCAAATGTCAAGTGCTTACGTAACAGCATCTAAACCCATTCTCTCCCACTCAGGACTATCCTTGTACAGTCATTTGATCAGCAGATATGTATAACATTAACTCAAGAGCATTTTTGAAAGAGGTGGAGAATCTTTGTAAGCAGAATCTACACTCACTGGTCTCTTTATTAGGTAGACCTGGTTCTGTTTAGAGATAGTCTTATGTTGCCTTTCTACTAAAGGTATAATAGAGGTTGTTAAAAAATTAGAGTAGGCTACTATCAATTAGTCACACTGAAAAATGCCTAAAAACAATCAACCAATAGTAGACCTTGGGGGCAAGGCTATTACTGGTTGATTGAGATAGCTTCAACTGTTATTGGTCTAGCCTGCTATTAAATCAGGAAGTATTCCGTAATAAGGAATTGCTCTGTTGTACACATTAGCTGTGGTGCTAACTAGTTAAACTAACTAAAGAAAACTGATGCAAATATCTGCAAAGGAAATAGTCTATGAAGAGGAGAAGAGGGGAAGGAGAAAAGAATTATACTAAAGTCAATCTTTATTGTTATATTTAGACTAGCGATTGATGCTAACAGTGCTCATGGGTGCTAACAGTTACACTAATAGTACAGTTATTGGCAAGTGACTCAGCGGTAGTGTTTATTGTGTTCAAGGCTGCCTTATGGTTGAGTGTGACGTTGACAGACAAACAGCCTCTATTATACCTTTAAGTCAACCTTTTAGATATCCGGCATTCACAAGACTTTTCTCCCATGGTACAGCTGCTCACTTGGGAGCTTTCATCATACCATTACTCTAGACATGATTGTATGTGATCATCAATTTTTCAAACCTGGCTACCTGGCTCCAACAACAATGCTTTTAAAATGACTTAAGGTAACATTCTTTTCACAGCACATTTGACTTGTACATATATGAACGGCTAAATCCATTGGCTTGATGCAATATTATAGGCTATTTAAGCTCAGCAGTGGGTAAGTAAGTAAGTCATCCTAATAAATTGTCCAGTGAGCGTAGTCATTATGAACATGACTGACAGCTATGCAACCCAATTGTAAATGAGGTGCCGGGATTTGGCTGAGGTAATAACCATACAAAGAGCCATTGAGTTGATCTTCTACAATAGACCGGCCCAACAGAATAATTTAAACCATAAATCATCCATCCAGCCACTCCTCACCTTGGGGCTCTCTAGTCTGTCTTTTTCTCTCAGCAGCGAATTGTGGTAAATATGTTTTCTTGTTTCCTTATCCCATCCAAACAAGGATACACTGAGGGATTTGAGGATATTTAATATCACAGTGTGAGCTATAAGGCAGCTTTATGATGGAGGCAGACCAGTAAGCTCATTTCATTTTTGGAAATACACTTCATCTGATCGTATGGGTTTTAAAAAGGCTGGAAAAGAACCCAGTTTGACTTAAACATGAATACACCGCTGCTGTATTAACGGGATTTCTCAGCATTTCTCTTTATCTATTTTGTGAAATGCTGCTCAGTTGAATGTGTGGCAGGCGAGCAAGAAGAGCATGAAGGAAATGGTCTATCGAATCTAATGAAAAAAAGTCCTCACCAAGTTTTATATTACACACGGGTCCTCAGGATTTTAAAGCTTTGTGGTCATGTTTTTTAATGTACCACTAAAAGATTCAGCACAGATCAGCACATTTTGACACGTTGTACCTGTTTGAATAAGGGATTTAGTGTCACCTAGCCGTATCATGAATGTCGATTTATTGAGCAAATACTGTAATTTCATTGAATTCCAAAAAAGGCCATTTATCTTTTAATTTATCGTCATCTGGTCAAATAGGCGTGCATGCCTGAGGCAGAGGCCACCCACTTTCTGTGTGACGGGAAATATTACTGATGGGGCTCTGCTGTGAAACACATGAAGTCGGCAAGAACTGTTTAATCTTATCTTAAGAGCAGAGATAGTGCGCCAGAAAAGACCTTACACTGCAGATGTGGCTCCCATGAATCCAGGGACACACATCAAGTTTCATTACCTTCAGATTACCACACACATGGGGCAAGACATATTTAAATTTGATCCATGGCCATCATTGGAGCGTAAATGGAAAAGATAAATAAATTCAGAGCATTCCACCACATGAGCTGCCTATTTGTACCCCGGATAATAATGGGCGTTCCCAGTGCTGATGGGCTGAGTGTGGGGGTGAACAGGTTCCTCACCTCCTTGAGAGTGTAAGGACAACATGTTTACTGAGGTTTCTTGTGTGGCCAGTAGGATCACACTTAGTGTGAATGATGGCAGCTGTGAGGGCGCCGCTGGCAAATGTGACTTCAACTATGGCTGCTTGGTCTCATGTAGCATAACGCGCCAGCTGCTTAGGCTGAGGAGCACTCCAGTGAGCATGACTGATTGTGGCTGAGGTAAGCACATCTCTAGGATGGCTATACTGCTTTGCAGGGGGGCTAGACTCTGGCTACAAGTATGGCTAATCATGGCAAACAACGACTTGTAGCAGCTGGCTACTTGGACAGGGACTGCATCACTGCGAGTGTGGTGAGTGTGACTGACTGCCAGTGACAATCCCAATTTGAGATGCTGTGTGTGGGCCACACTGCACACATCCGTTCTGTACGGTGAGCCTGGTGATCAAAGCTGCTTGGACGCTGGTGCCACCATGAGCACTTTGGTAAAGTTGCTTGGGCAGAGGATGTGAGGAACACTGGAATAAGTCAAAGTCACTTAGACACTGTTTATGCCACTTTGTTTTAAGCAGAAGAGGCAACACTGATAGGTTCCTGTGCTCCGCAGAGAGACACTGGAAATGTGTGTCTGGTTAACTGTGGAGGGAGACCACAAAACTTCAAGGAATACTAGCAACATGCATTCTTATGCCTTTATGTGTACTTTGTATAATTGCAGTTTTAAATATTTGCTTTTTGCACACTCAAAGAGAATAAATGATCAAGTAATTTTATGTTTTTAAATGTGTTGAACACCATTAGACATCATGTGGTATTAAGGACAACATGTGTTGAATTATGCAAATGTTCAAAGCCTGTGAAACATACAACTCTATGGGGTAGCTTACATTATTTTGATACCAAAGATGCATAGAGTGAACTGGTACAATCAAAACATCGGCTCAAAATAAACAGGGGTGAGTGCTTGAATTCCCCGGACAGAGCTCATTGTGAATGCACTGTTCCTGTACCTCTCTAGAATCTCTTCAAGTCTTTTAACGTTTTGTGATGTTTTGCGCTTATGAACAACATAACAACTCAAACAGTAAAACATTTTAGAAACATTATAAGGACAATGCCTGAGCAGGTATATCCCTGGATAAGACATAATGAAAGACACAGATCATGGGTGACAGAAGTGCTGTGGTGGACAGACCTCTGTGGAGTCAGTTATATCTGGACGGTTACGTTTGTGCTTGGGGTATTGTTCCATAAATATTGGTTTCTTTGCTTTTTTTTGCATTTTTTTTATGCTCAACACCTCTCTAGTGCACAGTCCGATCAATAGGGGTCCTGTATGAAAAGTGACCACAACAAAAGACAGACTCCACAGGCCACTTTATTATTTCATTACTGTAAGCTCGAGTATCTTAACTGCCTATATGGAAAACAATTGATTTAGTCATGCACATGTGTCAAGACAAACCTACTGAGTTCAAACCAAGCATCAAAATCAAGTGAATTTAAACTAGGTGTGCGGGTTGGTACCAGATGGACACTAAATTATCCACTGAGATTTTCACACATTTGGGCTTACAGTGAATGGATTGGAAAACACAATATCCATGATGCAGTATTTCAATAAGGAAAAGTTTCTTGTTAATGCCAGATCAGGCCAACTATTTCAGATAATAGCAACAATAGCTTAACCACTAACAACCGCTCATTACGTCAAGGTCTGCAGGTTGGCTACAAAACCAGAAGACTACACTAAGTGCCACTTTATTGGGTATACCATAAAACATAAAAGATGTATCAACCTGTCAACCACCAGTTATAATTCTGAAAGTTGAAAAAGGGCATCTGGACAAGGTTTTGATTGTTGAAAGGCTTTCATCTGCCAATCCAGCAGACCTCTTCAGTTCTGGTTAGAAAGGTGGGTGAGCTGAGATTTATAGGCTGATACTTGGGGGAGTGGTATAAACCTGTTGGATGGGCTTGTGCCCTACCATTATTATGCTAATGGGAATCCCTATCAGTTGCTAATGGTGCTCCCTCTCTCTATTGTTCCCTGGTTTCAGCTGAAACTCACCTCTGTGGTCTGCAGTAGACAAGTTTCAGCAAGACACCACACTTCAGGATAGGACCAACCTCACCCCGGACCACATTTGTGATCTGCTGGGCCTATGTCTCAACACCACATATTTCCAGTTTAGAGGGAATTTCTACAGACAAAAACATGGATGTGCGATGGGCTCTCCGGTCTCTCCCATTGTGGCTAACCTGAATATGGAAGAAGTGGAGAAGAAAGCATTGGTTTCTTTCACAGGCACCCCACCCAGCCACTGGTTCAGGTATGTGGACGACACATGGGTCAAGATTAAAACCCAGGAAGTAGAAGCCTT
>JAVQKC010041878.1:0-29947 GCA_036025475.1 Philypnodon macrostomus
TATGACCCCACCCTACAACAAACAGGAAGTCGGCCATTTTGGATTGAAATTGGGAGGTCAGGTATATTTGACAGCCTCTAACTTGCACATACTTTGCCCGATTAGGCTCAAACCTGAAACACTTAATTATCCCCCGGCCCTGAACACATCTGGCCAATATGATGGCAGTTGCCTCTATAGCGCCACCTATAGTCTGAAAGAAGAATGGGGTTTTAGGGAAATTTACAAAACATTCTTCACAAACATCAAATTTAAAAAGTAAAATAGACCCTTCCCATGTTTGTCATGGTTTGGGGGTGGCTCGTTAACAATATAAAAACCTTTAGAAATCATACTGATTAAGGTGCCCATTGGTGCCAGTTGTGGCAGAAGTATTAGTATAAGTTTAAGTGTTGTTTCGCCAATATACCCCTTGCTGTTGGGACGACAGCGTTGGCCTAGTTTGTTAAATAATATTTGTGCTGATCATTGTCTCACATTTCACTTAAATTTGCTCCATCTCTGCTTTAGGTCTGATGGGGAGAGCTCTGCCTCATGACAGAGACAGTCCACACCACACACCTTATAAGGATGCTCATCACATCCGTGGCTCCATTTCACAAGGTCTGTATCAAGATAGACGCTTTGGTGTTTAGTAAAACCTAAAACTGACAGACAGAAAATACAGGCTGTTTTGCAATTATCTCATCTACTTAGGACCGGGTACTGTACAGAAGTGTTTTTCATAGTAATATCACTTGTAATAATAATAGTTCTACTTCTAGTGCTCAGTCCCTAGTCTGTAATTAACGTAATCAGATATACTGTGTCTTTTTCAGGTATACCTCGTCATCTAGACCCTCAAGATGGTTACCTAAGGAGAGAAGCTAAACAGATGAAGCGAGAGGGCTCCCCGCCACGTGGCCCAAGTTCCCTTTCTGACCCACTGAAGGGCAGAGATGCTATGGTTCCCACTGTGAAGGAACCTGGACGCTCTATTCATCTTATTCCCAAGGAAGGCATGATATCCCAGGTATGGCTAATATTTTAACCTACAAATAACAATAACTTTATAACTTGATTGATTAAATGTGAATATGATTTTAGGTGGCTCCCATGAAGCAAGATCCAGCAGCTTCAGGAAAGCGACATGATGTTCGCTCTATCATTGCAAGTTCACCACGTTCCTACCACAATGCACCCTCGCACATGGACATGCGTGGAGAGAGATCACGGTATGAAGAAGCACCCAAAGGCCGTCCCAGTGCAGTGGTCAGCACAGCCAGTACTATGGCTCGATCATCACCCCTAACTCTAGGGGCAGAGCAAGGGGGCAAGCACCATAGTCCAGTGGGTTATGAGGAGAAAGGCAATTTAAGGTCCTCATATCCTGGGCCCTCACATCGAGGCTCTCCTTTGTCTAGAGAGGGAGGCCAGAGGCAGCATGAAGGTGAGTCATGCTAAATGCTTTTCCTTGTTTAAAGTAGTTTTGTGTGTAAAAAGTAAATGTATTGTTAATGTTAAGAAATCTTATACAAAACTTTGCATTCAACTTTATTTCTTCAATCTGTAGGTTCCAGTAAGAACCCTCCTCAGGAAAGGAAGGCCACACCCACCCCCAGAGAGATGAGTGCCACTAAATCTCCACTTCCGGGGGTCCCAGATCAGCAGACCTATGAGCGTTTGCTGCAGGGTCTTGGTGCTGCAGACGTGTACCGTCAAATACCTCTACCGTTCGATCCTGCAACGCTTCCCCGCGGCATCTCCATCGACCCAGGTATTTTATAAAAATGTTTTAAGTATAACACATTATTTTTTCGTATGTTCATTTCTCCATTTTCTTTTCACAGCAGCCTACTACTTGCCTCGGCACCTCGCCCCAAACCCATCTTATCCTCATCCTTACCCCTACCTCATTCGTGGTTTTCCTGACACTGCAGCCCTAGAGAATCGTCAGACTCTGTTTAATGACTATATCACCTCTCAGCAAATGCACCAGTGGCCAGCAGCTGCTGCAATGGCAGCTCAGCGCTCAGATCTGCTTAGGGGCCTTACTCCACGAGACCAGATTCCCATCACCTACTCTACACCACCTCGTGGTAAGGCCAATGCTAGCTACATCTTCATATATTCATATTTATAACACAATTTTTAGGTTGTCAAATAGAGATTGTGGCTTTGCGGGCTTATATACAGGGTTAGATTAAATTGGCTCATTTCAAACTACAGTTAAATCAAACAAACAAAAAGTACAGTGTAACATCTAGTCTATTTCATCATTGTTTCCTTTTCCTTCCTGCAGCGATCCTGGATCTCTCTCAGGTGACCCCACACTTACCTGTCCTGGTCCCTCCTAATGCAGGGCCGACCGGCTCTCCAATGGAGCGTATCACATATTTGCCTGGGACTAGTGCCTCATTCCCTGGCCGGCCTTACACCACCTCCCCCATTTCACCTGGTATGGAACTTCGAGCCAATTTGACAACTTAATGTACTTTTACTTAGTACCAAGTTGTTTTAAAACTTTTTTTCTCTTCAGTTGGGTCATCACACATAAACAAGATGCCAGGCACAGGTTCATCTTCTGAACGAGAACGTGAAAGAGAACGTGAACGGGACAGAGATCGAGACAGAGAGAGAGACAGAGACAGAGAGCGTGAGCGTGAGCGAGACAGAGAGAAGAGTGGCTCTCATGGAGTTGTGGAGCATGCGCCTATCTGGCGACCTGGTGAAGCATTAAATTTGCAGATCTTAAAGTTACATGAACAATATGATTTTAAGTTATTTACTTTTATTATTCACTGAATCTTGCCAGGTACAGAGCACAGCTCAGCGAGCAATAGCAGCACTGGGGCTAGACCTTCCTCACAACCCTACAGCCACCAGCATTCTCCAATGTCTCCACGTAACCAGGACAATGTGCAGCAGAGACCAAGTGTCCTACACAACACTGGGGGCAAGAGTCTCTCTGTCAGCGAACACTCTGGCTCCTCAGTCCTACGGTTTGTTTTATTTGACAAAATAAATTAAAGATTTTGTTTTTAATTTGCCATAACCATATATTGACTTTCTGCCTTTTTAGTTCCATGCCCCCAGGCTCAGGACGTTACCAGAACTACCCTGGACATATGAGAGCAGGATTGCCACCTGAGGCCTTCCCACCCAGCATGGACTCTGCCAAAGAGCAGAGTCGTGACAGCAGCAAAAACAGAGGTGTACCCAAGCACGTACAGGAGCAACATGGACCCTCTAGTAAATCTGACCCCAAGTTGTCCAGCCCGAACCCAGGAGGTCTATACCCTGTTTCCTATTCGGCACCCGGCCGACAGCCGCTGCCTCTACAGTCGGATAACCCTCCTGGCCGAGGGGACAGTGGCACCCCAAGTAGGGAAAAGACTCAAAACAAACAGATGTCCATTCAGGAACAAGAGCTCCGAGCACTCGGTAAGACCACCATGACTGCGGCCAACTTCATAAACGCAATTATTATGCGTCAAATTTCATGTGAAACTGGGATGGCAGAGACGGGTTCGCTTGTTGTCAACAGCGCCAGTAATGGTAAGATGCTCTGGATCCCAGGGTCCCCTCATCACCAGCCCCTCCCTCGTCAGTCTGTGGCCTATTGCACGCTGTGGTGGTTGGCATTTACAAATCAGCCCAATTCATTTTACATTTTTCTTTTTTGCTATACTTTTTGCTTTTTCCCCAATGTATTAGTTTTGATCTAAGACTTAAAGTCCACCAAGGGGTTGCATTTAAAATAGTTTATGCTTTTAGCATTGCAGTTGCAGCTCAACACAGTTTTACTTTATAGAAAAAAAACAATGCAATCCTAGGTGTCCTTTAAGGCATCTTTGAAGTTGGTAAAGCTGGTGGAACATAAACAAATACTCTACTTACTTTTTTTGCTAGATGTGACTTAAAATTGAACATGTGGCACCCCTCCTCCCTCACATTCGGCTTTTTGAATCTAAATATTTGACCACATGCAAGTGGTTACGACCAGAATATTTTAGTCTCTTAACTTGAAGGGCATGTGACTGCAGGAGGCATTTTTTAACAGTTTTCAGAGTGGTGTTGCTTGTGTTATAGTGTCTGTCTTTCTGGCAGATAAAAAGTTGAACAAAGGGCATTTAAAGATGTTTAAATATAGCAAGTTTTACCAACCACCAACTGACTCCCTGGGGTCCCAGAGAGCACCATAAAGAGGGTGGGAAAGCCGCCCGCGGGGGAGGGAGGTTCTGCAGCTTCTGGCCCCCAAATCTCTGCATGTTTCTATTTCTAGCTCAGTAATTTATGTAGAATTTTACACACACATGCAAAACGCTCCACACATTTCTCTAAATCAAACCTGTGGAAATTTGTGTATCATTCAGTGTCATGTTTTGTCTCTAATGTCTCTGTAATGTTTCTGTAATGTTGTCAGTGTCACATATTTGTATGTGTTGTATGTAGGCTGACTGCATGTCACGTTTGACTATACGGAACCATGTTCATCTCAAAATGAAAAAAAAAACAAACAAAACTCTTTTGGTGTTGGTATGTAGTAAATAGACCAGTGGGACAGATGCGTCATTAACACTTTTAGTAAAATGCTAGCTAATACTAAAGATCCCACTGTAATCATGGGAATCCCCATTCTTACTCCTGCCCCTTCTTTTTCCCCTAATCCAATATTAAAAATCAAACCAAAATGCATTTATATTACCAACGTTTGCAAAGAAAGCTGCAATTTTGGCTGAATATATATGACTCTACACGTCTGAACAATTAAAGGTTTAGTGACAGAAATAGAAATTGTACAATGTGCAATACAATCTGCATGACGATTTTATTTACGTGTACAGTTGTGTTCTAACCTCACCTGTGTATGTGTTTTCATTACATTAGGTCAGAAATTGGATCCGCACAGTTTGTACCGTCCTCCATCGGTGGAGAGGATGTCGCCCGGACAGCAGCCCCCTTCGCCCCATGTCAAAGGCAGTCAGAGAGTGGTCACTCTTGCCCAGCACATAAGTGTAAGCTTGTCTTAACCACTGTGCTTATGAGGTTAATTTGTATACAATCGTGAGAAGATTGTTTTTCCTTTTGTAAACAGGAGGTAATAACTAAAGACTACACAAGACAGAGCCAGCAGCAGCAAAGTTACCATGGTTCACCTGTCTTGGATTTGACACGTCCACCCAGTGCCTCCCAGCCCCCTCCTACCTCACAGGATGTTGTCCAGGGAGGCCGTTACTCAGAAAGCCTTGGAGGAGAAAGGAACCGAGACAGGTAGAAAAATAAAAAACATATATTTTTTAAACAATAAAAAAACTGTTAATTTTGTAGATTTTCTTTATTTGTTTTGTCTAGGTCCCCACCTCAACCGAAATCATCACCTCCGGGTGTTTCAAACGATGGGATTGAACCAGTTTCTCCAGCTGGAGCCAACTCGGATCCTGATGCCCAGGGGTCAGCTGCATACCCAAATGAGCAGGCAGAACAGGGGTAAGTTACAGTTGTCCAATTAAATAGTCAAGCATGTGCCAACATTATCTCTGCATGTCCATGGCCAACCTCCACTGTGGTTAATAACTGTTTTTTTTGCCACTGTTTTACAGCATGGGCTCTCGGTCCCCTCCCAATACCTCTCAGCCACCAGCCTTCTTCAGCAAGCTCACAGAGAACACCTCAGCAATCGTCAAATCAAAGAAACAGGAGATGATCAAGAAGATGACTGTTGTGGGAACTGAAAGTGATTTCAGTAAGTCCGACCTCACAATTGACATGGGCAGTTTAGTTTTTCTAAGAGAGAGAGGTCTATAACCCAATCTGTTGCACTTTTAGACGCTGGGCAGCCCGGGACAGAGATCTTCAATATGCCAGCATCCACAGCTGCAGGTATGCTTACTTTCATTTGAGTTGATTAATTTTTTAAATAACATTTACAGTAGCAGCAGCAAACAAAACATTCTGTGGTTTTGTGAATCAGAACCATAACAGTTATTTCTCTATGTTGTCTTGGTACAGGACCTGTGAATGTGCGTACTCATCCTGCTCCAGAGGCCCCTGGTAACTCCATCGGTCTGGAGGCCATCATCCGAAAGGCCTTAATGGGCAAATATAATGATGATCAATCTGAGGAACGTTCCCCGTCCAACCCTGGCTCCAGTGCCCCTGCCTCAGTGTCTGTTGTAGATGGACGTGTAGAGGATGGCTTCTCTCAAGGTCCAATCCTTTTTTTTTAAATAAGACAAATATTTAAGTGGCAAATTTTACATCTGTTTTGTTTGCAGGTGGAGCAAAGTCATCTAAGGGCAGTGGACGCTCCAATGGGCGCAAGACCAAGTCCCCAGGACCAGGCCTATCCGGAGGGGAGCGTCCGTCCTCTGTGTCTTCAGTCCACTCAGAGGGAGACTACAACAGAAGAACCCCTCTCAGCAATCGAGTTTTGGAGGAAAGGCCCTCATCTACAGGTACTGAATGCTTACAATCCTTCCAAATAAACATGAAAAAGCTTCCTCTTTCAAACAAGTCTTCTGTATATAATGAAAGTGCTCATATTTTGTTACTGTAGTAGTTTTTAAACAAAGTCTGTTTTGACAGGTTCAACTCCTACTCCATATCCCTATAACCCACTGACAATGCGCTTTCCCAGCGGGACAGTGTCTGCTCCCTCTCCGTCCTCAGGCCAGGGAGCTTCTGGCCTGGGCGCAGGTGCAGGGCAGGGTCGTTCATGGGAGGAGGAGCCTAAGCCTCTGCTCATGTCTCAATACGAGACACTTTCGGACAGTGAGTGACCGGACATCAGTGCACCCTCTGTCCTCCATCTTCAGCTGATGCAGGCGCTCAACACTCATGTGTTCAAGCGCATCTTCTGCAAAGCCACCTACACCATTCCACAACTGTCCACATAAGTTGTCAAAGTCTGAGCACCACGGGGCCAACACTTGTGCTCTTTGTGTTTTTGTGCTTTCATCTACAGCCTTCACTCCGGGACTAGTCTAAAGGACACATCACTTTTTTAAAAACTTCTTCACTGGCCTTATCGGAGAGCTGCACCTCTCGCTGTTGTTCTCTGATGTGGATAGTGTTGGACAGGGGCCTGAGGGTAAATGCTCTGGCAGCCAACTGAGAGCCAGGACTCATGCACACAGTAAACTACAGGCTCACACGACCAGTGCACTGCTACCACTACAATTCGTCTGAGAGACATTGGGGAATCACTTTGGCTTCAATTCTTCCCCTTTTCTTTGTTTCAGTTCAGTCTCTGGTGGTGGACTTTATTTTTTCACTTGTTATCTGCAGTGATGTATCTTTCTTGCAGGGTCTGGGGTAAAGATTATGTGGGAGGGTCATATCATAGGTTTACAGGGTAAACATATTGTTATTTGCTGATGTCATATATTTGGGAGGGTCCTGGAGAACAAGGCCTGTTGACTTCAGGCATCTAAATGTGCGGATAATTGCCCGATGGATGGCATCTACACAAGTGACACTTTCCACTGTTTTTATATTAACCATGTTTGTGTTTGTTTCAACTGTTTTGGGTGGTTAAGCACTTGGCTGTCTTTTTTAGTGACAGTTCTTAAGAATCATGTTTCCCTGGCTGGTAAAACATGGGCTTGACCTCGATGCAGAAAGCCCGCCGTAGAACTTTCCTTACACAACTGTTTTTGGACTTGCCACTGATATCTTCAGCGCTCCCACACTCGACGCGACAATCACACTGTTGATCAATGAGGAAGCTGCTCGGAGCAGGCGCAGACCAACTCAAAAACTGCTCAAAAACAAATTAGTTTGTGTGATTTAAAGATGTGACAAATAAAGCCATCTTTTCCTGACCATGGACTGGCACAGCATGACTTTGAACTGGCCCATTTCTCCAGAGAAAGTCTGACCTCTGACCTGTTATTGTCTCGAGGAAGAGCTACAACTGAATTCAATTCCTCGTCCGGACTCACTTTGTACAGTTATATTCCTAGTGTTAAGTGCCATTTATTTTGCATATACAGTACTGAAGTTACCAAGCAACGCACAAACTCTTTGGTTCAGCCCCAATGCCAGGGATTACAGGGATATTTACAAACCAAGATTAAACATTTTTTTTCTTTTTCCAAAATGAACACAGCCTTAGCTTTTGTTTGAAATAATATGACTCTATATCACTCAGTCATTAATTGCAATTGTTCAATATTTTTCACTTGACACACTTCAAGTGTACTTTGTGCAGCCTTTGCTACGTGTACGAAGTCAGAGAAATGAAGGGCGAAGCACTCGCAGGCTTTCTGGTCGTTCTCTGGAACCACATGCATTAACTTGTTTTTCCTCACAGTATTTGAAAGGTCACCGTGTCAATAATGCTGTCCCCTCTTTGAACAGAAGTGAAGGCCTCTGAGCTCACTGTGGAGACTCACAAAACATGACTGTTATTGGACTACCTCCTCACCCTTCTCCATGCTACCCGTTCAATGGTGGCGTTTTAGCATGCCACATCTCAGCTGTTGATGTGTTTGGTTAAACTGACGGAGAGCCTGAAATTTGTTTGTCAAGGCAAAATAATAAGCAGGCTTTGTATATCGTCCTGCTTTGGTATGCTATGTATCCACTCATGAGAAATATTAAGAATGTGACAGCAAACTAAGACTAAGCCATATCCAGCTGTTCCCTAACCAGAGGATAGAGTAATACATCGTTTTTAAAAAGTATTTTTAACAAACACCTCATTATTTTTAGTTTGTTTGATTTCACTATTTGTTTTTCTTTATTTCAGTCACAATGGATTCAGTCTAAATGATACACATATTCCCTACACTGTCATGGTGGTGAGTGAACAGGGGGATTGATAAACAGTACATTGTTCAACCATTTTATGCATACAGATTTTTTTAAAGTATAACCCACTGTATTATAGCAAGGATTGTATATAAACTGAAGAGATGTAAATATTTATGTGGCTTGCTTTGAGGTTGGTATTACAGAAAAAATATTCACATGGTTTAATTCTACATGCCCACCAGCAAGTTGTGGATAGCAGTGTAACAATGAAAAACAAATGACACTGCCTTAATGTTTTAAAAATAAAAAGCTTATTGCCATTCATGTCTTGTCTGTTTATTGTTTACTTATATTTGTAGCTCATCACGGAGCTGCCTTATCAGTAAATGTACTCACCTCACATTCATCAGGTACACACCTTTCATAAACTCAGTAAAACTATTGACTTGGGTGCCCTAATTATTTATTTATTCCTGTAGGATTAATATTTTGAACTCAATTTTGCCTGCTCCTATTGAAGAAGATGGCCACTACATTTTGGTTTTAATTTTTTGCACCCACTTTGATAAATGCGGCCTGAAATGTGTCAAACGGTCTGACTGCTGGGGGGCGCCACACTGCCCAAAGCATGACGGATGAGGCGCTGACTGATCCCTGCAATACTACGGCCTAGAGCCAATACTATTATTTCAGCATCTGTCTTAAACTGCAAACTGTGAACTTTTTAGCGGTACTAATTTAGGGTTTTACCTGAACCATTGTTGGAAATATTGAAAAAGTGGAGAAAAAAAATGGAAGAAGTAGACTTTAACAAAAGTTCACTGTCAGTGTGATTCTAAATGAGTTGTGGGGTGAATGAAGCTTCCTTGCTAGGATACAGAGAACGCTCCAAGAAATAAAAAGATGTAAAACTGACGCAGACCTGGTGTTTTTGTGGCAGTATCTTTATGATCTAGAGAGAGTTCTAGTCTAGAGTCTAAGTCTAAATTTGTTGTGTTTTTTTTCTGTGGACTGTATCATTCTCTGAAACTGTAGGGGGAGCTCTGTGAAGGAGAAATGTGACCAAAACTGTGAAAAGTTGCATAGTTTGCCTTTAGTACGGGCTCTCGCTAATTCATTCTCTCTGCAGTAGTCTACCAATCACTTTTATATACAATATATAGTTTCACGATGAATAATACACTGTTAGATAAAGAGACGTACAATTTGAAGAGACACCAAAGAATAATGAGTGTTTAACTTGCATTTATTGTATTCAGGTAAACTGGCTCATCTCAGTTAATTAGTTCATTGAAATATGCTTTGTTGTTGGTGCATTCTTTCCAATTTGAGCTCATTTTCATAAATATTCCCATGATTGTGTAGCCTCAAGGAACATGACAAGACCAATACAAACCTTGAATTGAACCTATTGCAATCCACTTTTTGAATTGAGCTATTATATTGATATAATTAACTGAGATGTACCTATACATCAATTTAAATATTTCATTTGATCAGAACAGGAACAAGGATCAATGTACAAAAATAAAAAGACAATTAGGAAGTGCCTCATATGCCACATATACAACACAGGGAAATATTTTACAGTAACAAAATCAAGTCTACCTCCACCAACCCACTCTCATCTTCACGACCCTCAGCTCAACTGTTTTACCTACAACTACCTTTTTCAGATTACACCATCTATGACGACTTCTCTCACACATCGCTCATATCTGAGTTTTGCAACTTACTGTTTCCTAAATGATCCGTCTGTCCAGCTCTGTCCACTGTCAACTTTTAAGATTCATAACCATAGAAATAACAGAAATGGTAAGCTCAAGATCAAAGAATATACATTTTCAATAAATGTAATCATAATGGAAGATCTAAGGTAAAGTCTGATAACTTTATATTTGCCACTTGATTTATTGATAACTTAATGATGGTAATATTGTTTTTACAGACTGCACTCATGGGTCTCTGTTGTTAGTACAGTTAGTTCTGTAACAGATGTGGCAGCTCAAAGATCTTTTACTGAAGACAAAATCAGAGTTTAAAAACACAAAGCAAATACAGCTAGAACAGCTCCAAATAAACATTTCATACTTTTACAACAAATGTATTCTTTATCAATTCATTAAAAATGCTGGTCTGACTGAACAAGCAGCTGATTAAATGCACTGTTTGCTTCAATCCCACTTTCTTTGGTCCATTAAAAACATCTTGCAATGACACATTTAAAACTGCAATGCAAGATTACTAAGGACATTCCAACATTTATAAAACAAGTGCAGGAAAGCCATGTTTCATATGAGCTTTGCATTGGTGTGACTGGGTTGGCGCAGGCTCCGTCAAAATCCATGAAGTGTCACATTGAATTTTTAGAATCCACAGTTAAATGAGCAAGGGCCACCAATTTGTCAACGTGTGAATTAAATAAGACATTTAACCACCGAAGTGCAGCTCTCAACCATCAGAGAGTCCTCTGCAAAGACGGCATCAGTAGAAAGTCTCCCTCTATTGAAATACATTTTAGTCCTGTCACTTTGGGGTATTCCTTTAGATTTTGGACCTTTTTCGAGCATTATCCTTCAAAAACGCACTCCAGCTGAACTGTGGACACAAACCAGCGGCTGGAGCCTGTGGCCTGGTAGTTGAGCGTGGTGCGGTAAGTGCTTTTGGCATGTTTGGGAAAAATGATGGTTGTGCTCCTGTAGCTGACGGGTTTCTGCCGGGGTTCGAGGTAGACCTGGGACTTGTAGCTCCTCCAGGTGCAGTCTCTCACTGCCACCACTGTCTCGCTGAAGGAGGTTGCCGTGGGAACAGGACTGCAGTAAATCTGGTCCCGATAATGCTTGTCCGAGTTGTATTTGACCTCTGAGGTGCATCTGGAAAAGAGAAGTTTAAAGTTCCTCTATTATACCATGTTATAATGTTTTTTCAACGTCAAACACATACCTAAAGTTGTGTATTGTTTCATTAGTGCATTTTTGAGTAATCTTTTATGTGGATAATAGTCCTCTTCAAGAGCTGAAAATGGATTAATCAATAATGATGTAACATATGCAAACCACTCCTCTCTAGGTAGTGCTTCTGCCTGCTCCTGCACTGTCAACAAACACACCCTGAGTAGCATTGTTGCTGTTTGCTAGCTTACCACCAATTAACAACACATGATTGAAAATGTGTTCAGCTGTGAGGGTGTCAAGGCTTTGTTTACATCCCATTTAAAGTGGTTGGAGTTCATTTTTGGACACCCCCGAAAACCAGCACAAATGGTTTGTTCCTGTCTTAAAGAGACAGGTGCCTTAAACAGACCATCTGTTATCAAGTCAAGTGGAAGCTCCACAAAACAGCTTTTATTAGATCATTTTTGTGTGTTTGATGTTGCAAAGCCCAAATGTATCCAAAAAAGACAAATGTGAAATGTGCAAAAAAAAAACAACTAGATAATATAGGACCTTTAACAAAGAATGAGAAAAAACACCCTGAAGTTTCCACTAGGCGGCAGTGTTATTCAGAAAACAAGAAAATACAATCACACTTCTACGTCTTTATAAAAAATGATAATAGTCACATAAAGGGGTTTGTGACGCACAGTGAGATTTCAGCAATTCAACAGAAATGTGTGTACAGAACCAGGTGTTATAGAGTATTGTATTTTTAGGCTCATTCTGTAAGTTCGCCAAAGTCAAATACCCCTAATTTTTTGTGACTAGTATGATGGGGCTTTTGGTAGGCCCCAGCCTCTTGTGACCCAAGAAGAATAAACAATGTAAAGGAACAGCTCATGTTTTCATTCGTGTATTCAATAACCACAAAGGTAACTTTCATGAAACTATGAAGACTACTGTTTGCAACCCACAACCAGTGTTTTTGGGCCTAATTTGTAATGAGCTTCTGACAGAATAGGAACTGTCTAGAACATAAACGCTGTCAAATGCAATACATCTTATAATCTTAAATTCTAAAGGATTTGTATTGTTGTAATGGTCTATTTAACTATTACATTTAACACAATTTGAAACTCCATATCTTCACATAAAAAGTCACATTGAAGGCTGTTTCTATGGCATTAATTGGCAGCAAATCAAATTCTTACTTGATTTCTTGCTCTGCCGTAGGGTTCACCTCGATGCTTTCTCCATAAAACACAGGATGAATCCGGGTCCTGGGGTCTGTGGAGCTGAGCAGCAGGTGTGGCAGCTATGAAGAGGAAACAGAAATGTCTCAGCCATGAACGACACATTTAAAGAATTTCAGTAAAAATGCAGTTGGGGTTTGGTAAAGCAAGCCATCCCAATAGAAAAGGCATTTCTTGATCCACCCTATTCATGGGAGTGTGACTGTCAACAGAACAGCTATTGCTACAAGAACAATTAGACTAGACGCTTGGCAGACGGACAACACTTGAGTTTTTAATTCAAGTTATTACTCCGCAGCATGAAGTGTTGGTGGTAAATCATATTCATACAACTGAGTTTAGACGTGTGGCCCAGACACTGTCTAAGGGTAAATGAGTGGGTGAGAACAATTCTGATGTAGGGCCCAGAGAAGCTTATAAATGACAAATATGCTGTCTGTATGGCAATGTTAATGATAGCAGTCACATTGATGAACTGTTCTGTACTGTTCTAGGCTCTAGAGTTACACACTAACACACTAAACACGATCTTTATCCAAAATGAAGCTGCATTTGTGTGTAATCCTTTAAGTTAATTAGGTAAGCTTTGAAGCATTGGAAAGGTCAAGCTGCAGGTTTTTGTATAAATAAATCAAAAAACGGCAAGGGGTTGTGTTCGATGGATTGAAGGATCAGACCTAAACCATGGGAACCAGGTCTCAATTAAACACTATTGGTTGATTAGACCATATTAGAGGTAAAACTGGGCTGTATCTACAATGCCAATACTCTTAAGAGAACATGATCTGACCAATCTGAATGCAATGCCACAGGAACAACTACCCTGGCACGTCTCACATTTCACTGGGAGTCCGTCACATGCTGTGGTTTGGCCGCCGTGAAGCGCACATGCCACGGCAGGGGCCAGGCCAGAGCGGCCCAAGGGCACGGCAGCTCGTCTTTCCTCCAGCCTATGATAATCTTCACACTACCCCAATGAGAGGAACCACAGCTGCTAGTTTTGACATGCACAATTATATATATATATATTAAAAAAGTGCATTCCTGGTAATTAATGGTCCTTAATGAATATCAATGTGGCTGTCCTGTATCTGCTTCTACGCCAGGACCGCAAGTATTTTTTCACAGAGTGCTTTGGCAACATGTGCAGAGTAAACAGTTGTGAATGGAGGGGGTCGCTGGATTTCCTTGTAGAAACCCCCTGGAAGCATTTTTCAGTGTGCAGCTGAGCAGTCCACTTAACACACGCGGTACAACGCAGAGAACCTCCAACGCAAAACTGCTGCTAGTCTTTTGTTTCCTCTACTAAGAAGGTGGTTTGGATCATTTGTTGGTTGGTTTCGTTGTCTTTTGACAAGATAATGCAAATCTGAATAAACCAATTTGGATAAAACGTCAATATTGGACTCAGAAAAAGAATTATGGCAATAAAAGATTGTATCATGATTTGAAGTTATGTCGATCTGCTAATCTGGGAAGATCGCTGAATCTTTCTACAGTGCATTACATTATGCTCTCCTCATTACTTTCATTTTAACTGTAAAAATGTAAAAATGAAATGCCAGTGTTAAAATTATTACAAATGAAAAAGTAATAGTGTTAAGTATTATGATGTACATTGGATTTGTAGTACTGATAGCAGTAGTCTTGTGTGTATAAGACATGTTATATGTATATGATAGTACCATATGGCCACCCAAAATATGTTGGGTGTCAATCCAAAACATCATTTGATTCCAGTATGACATTAAGTGATACCAATGTCATAGTTTTTCCATGTGCATCACTATTTGACACTTGGCTCAGTCCTCTTCTATGTCACAGTACAGTACAGTGAGTGACAACGAGATGTGTTTATCTGCCTCTAATTTAGAAGTGAGGGGTGACCATGCTCACTTATGCAACAGCCTGAAACCTCTCTAACAAGCCCCACCGCTCAGAACACTGCCACCGGATTGGTCATACATGGCATACAAAACATTGCTAAACTCGCTGAATTCCTTTTTTTGTCTAAAGTGGCACGTAGCACATATAGCACGTATCAGTTGTAGTAGTTGAAAAACAAATCCATGAAGTAGAGAGCTTTGCAGGATTAGAGGATCTCTCCCATTTTCCATCTGTCAGCAAAAATGTCATGCAGCTCCCAGAATGCACTGCTCCATTTCTGAGGCCTCCTTAGCGCCACCACTAACCTGTATAGACTTGTTTGTAAGACACAAACTAAAACCTAAAAGCTGATTCAGTTCTACAGTGACACATATAACTACAGGATGCGTCTATGAAGTCTGTCTCTATCCTGCCACTGTGGCATTTCCCTTTGAAAAGCTTTACTGTTGGCTCTCTCCCTATACAAGCTGCTTTTTGAGTTGTATTTTTTTTGTTTAGTGGGATATACGCCTTATCCAGCACCAAAATAAAGCTTTATGCACTCACACGTTTGAAAAGTTTTAACAAAAATGGATAACATTAATATAAGGCTATTTCCCAGAGACCACGCTTGAAACGTAACCCCCTGGGAAGTGCCCGGCTAATGACTGGGCAAAATGCTTAAGGGCAAAACTGCTGAGCTGAGTTAACTAAGAGGTAGTAACGGAGGCGTTTCTCATTCATAAAATGTCATATTGCAGTAAAATGTAAAACACAAATAGTAGTGTAAATAAAAAAGAAAACTGTCTAGAGATATACCTCTGAAAGGGCCTAAACCCTGATTTATACATCATTTAGAATTAACACATGACACAGAAGTATACATTTAATATGGGCCTTTGCACAGGGTAGTTCACTTTAAAGGGGTCCTGGTGGATTTCTGGCACAGACCCCGTGACCTCTCCTTAGACCACCACCTCCCACTCACTCAGAGCAATGATTATTGAGATAGGAATTAATCAAATGGACATTCACGTGAGCAGCTGAGGACTGCTCGGAAATGGAGTGAACGTCCAGATGTCACAGGCAGCACTTTTGAGTGTATTTAACTTCAGATGCACATTGTGATGCATGTGTGAATACTTGGTCTTACCAGTTTGCTCTCTTTTCTGTAGTGCGCATTGTGATGGTTGCTCTCCACTGGCGTCGTGCAGCTGCCCGAGCGCGACTCGATGAGCCCCGGCGAAAGCGAGCAGAAAGGCGGACTGGGACTCGGAGGTAAACCCGAATCCGGACTGTCGAGTAGCCCTTCCCGGTTCTTTCCTTTGAGACTTTCATCCATCGCTTGCAAATGCAAATGCCCCACCATTTCTGGAAAGGCTCAATGAAAAGTGAAGTGAAATACAACCAAGTGACAGTTTGTAGGTGAAAGTCCCCAAACCCAGCGTCGAATAAAAATCAATCCAGCAGGAAACATTAAAAAATTCAGAAGACGTGGTACAGCGTTACGCTGTAGTTCGCGAGAGTCCACGGAGAGCCGTCAACTCTCCAAAGTTTACCTGCGCGAAGAGACGTGTCCACTTAAATATAATCCAAACCAAAAGCCGCAAAGATCCAGCAAAAAAAGAACGAACCTTATTTCTCAAGTAGCACAACTCGAGAACAAAGTGGTCTGTGCGTCTGGCACCGATCTGGATGAGAGCTGCTCCGCTCAGGGCTCGCGTTGACTGCCTGTGTATGTGTCTCTACTGGAGAGCTCTCTCTTAATGATCCTGCCAGGCTTTTTTTTCTTTCTTTTTTTTGCTGCTGGCCCGGGTCCAGCCTTCATGAGCTGGATCACTTCCACGCGCAGCCGCCAGAGGGGTAAACGTCCCCCTCGTTCTTCTGCACTCTGCCCCCAATGGGAACATAAAATATGTGATTCCACAGCGATTCCCACATGTAGCCTACCTGACGGCCGCTGACTGGACCCCCATACACAAGTGCTGCTTCAGCCTGCTGGTGCCACACTTAATACATGTTTCCACCATTTATGTTTCAAAATATGCAGATGTTTTTCTTCATGAGTCCAAGACCACTTTTATCCCACTGCAGAGCTTCAGATCAGAGAGCTGGATGAATATTTTAAGGGTCTTCTACAGACGCCCTCCATTTTACAGCTGTCTGTCTTGATTTTTCAGTTGAGAAAGTGTTTAACCACAGAAAGGATTATTAAAGGATTACTCCAGCCATTTTTCATAAGGCTTGTGTATATAAATATATGTAACAGTCCTGGGTGGTGTATTTCAGGACTGGGTGGAGATGGGTGGGAACCAACGCATCCACAAGATCCTAAATAAGTCAGTGTTGTGTGTGACACCCACTCCAGCAGCAGCAGGCCCGGCAGAAGAATGGGATCCTTGTTGATGGTTCCTTCCCACCATATAGCTCTCACACAGCACCTCGGCCAAAACTGAACACAAGCCTTAAGTGTTTGATTGTATCTTTGATGGTCCAGCAGCTCTTCATGGTAACTCCCACAGATTGCTGTTAATTCAAGCGTCATGTTTTTTAACATATTAAGATAAAGTGTGTTGCCTGGCAGCCTTTTAGACGCTTGCTGCCCCCCACCCCAGTGTTGTAGCAGGAAGTAGACCAACAGTTTTGTGTTTTTGTCTAGTTATGTCCGCCTTTAAGAGTCCATTATGTTGATATTATTCAGGAGGTTAGTCACAACAGTGTATACAGAGATGTTTGTGTGTTGAGCCATGTCTAACACCTACACCTATACAGCATTGTATCAATATTGAGAAAAATATATAGGCTTCTGGATTAACATAGTGTAATAACATTTAGGCGCTATAAAATAATAATAATAATAATAATAATAATAATAATAATAATATATAAAAGAATCCCGTCTTCCTCCTTAGTTTCTGTACTAAACTATTTACCATACATTTAGTGAAAGAATAATGTAATTGTAAAGAGTCTTTGAGTGTGCTATATAAGTAAGATGCATTATGATGATGATGATGATTATTATGATTATTATTAACTCAATATTGTTTTATCATAAAACTAACATAAACTACTTATTAACAAAAGTTTGTGTAATAATTTCTTCAGTCCGTCACCACAGCATGATCTAAAGGCTTATACACTCATAGACTGGTGCTTGCTGGAGCAGGGGTGAATCTATCAAAGCAGCATTTGGGCCCCACTATAATATATGTATTACAATTGGACTGGACACAAGAAACTATCATACAACCAATCAGATTCCCCCCTCTTTGAAATGAATAGTTGCAAAAGTGTTTTCCAATACCATATCATGATAAAGTCAGAGTTAAATCTGAGCTTTAGTACAGCTCAGACTAGGATTACTCTTGGTTTAGTCCTGGTTCAGACCTGGTTCCAGCCTGGATAGTGTCAGTAGTGAACGTAATCACATATCACATTCGATATGATTGTTTATATAGTCGTGTGTATTTGTATTGTATGGCCTTAATGTAACTCACTTGCTTCACCCTGCCCTGACCTTTCAGCTAATGTCTTCTCCTTGTGCTCTTCTCATTCATACATACTTTGGCGTACACTTGTTGACATACCTGCTCGACCCCCCTCATTCCTTACCGATGGGGCTACTTTGATATCAAACATTGTGACCACCAGGACTGGGACAGTATGGACCAGACAGACACCTTCACCTTTTAGCCTGGCTGTCTTTAACCGCTACGTGGGAGTGGACTGTGCGTCTTGTGTTTGTGAGAGCTTCCAGACAGCCGTAGACATAGAGAAGGACAGCCAGCAAAAGTCAGCGCTGACCTGTCCGTCCCAGTGATTCATTTTTTAGTGCCTGATCATCTTTCCCCTTGTAGGGCAATGGCTCATATCCTGACTGCTTGTTTATAGACAGACGCACAAACGTACTCCATATGTAAGATGCTCTCATTGATTCACAAGGAGGTTATGTGGAAAAGCAGGTGTGTATTTATTTGTATTGAAGAAACAGAGCTAAACAAATGTGCTTATTTGTAGTTTGTCGAGTGCGCTCGCTTAAGGAGGTCCGTCTGGAATAGTTCTCAGAGTAAACAGACCACAGAAAGGCCGGCACTGGCAGACAGATTGTTTTGAGCTCGTGGGACGTCACTGTGGTTTCCACACACACCGCTCCCCTCTTCAAACTCACTCTGACGTGGATCCTCTTCATTTTGCAGATAGGTGGCCTGTTTGTTTTCACACAATGTACACATGAACAGGTAGATGCTAGTTCACGTGAGGCGCTGACTGGACCAGCATTGCATGTTTGAATTAGACAAAAATAACAACTATAGCCCTGAACTCCACAAGTCCATATTCTTCAGCGAGATGACTGAAATACACATTTTTTGAGATTTCTTATGACGTCCTTCATGGGTTCACGTCCCTGTTTTAGCCGACTCTTGTAAAGAACTCTGAGCAGAGTACATATCAATCAGGCTTTTGGCCAGTTATCTTTTACTTCCTTATTCTTCTGTCTTTATAGTGTGATGGATGTGACCAATGACAACATCACTGGAGCTTGTCGACTCAGAAAAACATCTCCTAATGACGCTCTATGAAACGGCTCATCTGCTAAAATGTCTCTTAAATGATCCTGTAAAGTCATGCCAAGCACCTGTCTATAAACCCCGGGCTTTTGTTGCTTTGAAAGTGATAATGCTCCACATCCTCACATTCCTGAGTCTGGAATAACTTCAGTCTGGAAGTTACTTAATTACTAAATTATAAAAGGCACTTATATTGTAATAATGTCTAATCTAAACCAATGCCATAGTAGTCTTGAATGACGCTGAAACTTCCTGGCCCATGTGGTAGTGGTATAATGTTTTTAATGTTTTCCCATTCAAACTGATAGCTTTAAGACATTGATTAGAGGTGATGTTTTGCAGTGTGTTGTTAGCACACTCTCATGACCTCCACATCTGTTGGCGTCGCATGTTAGCAGCTCATCCAGTCTGTAATCAGTGATTCACCTGCACTTCCTCTGCATCGCTCTTCCTCACGGGTCTGTGTGTGACCACGAGATATGTAGGTAAACACCAGACAGGCTGATAACTGGGAAGATCTATTGACTTGCCCTGTTTATCAGTGCATGTAAATGTAGATCAATAGACAATAGACAAAGACACATTGTATGTACAATTGACTGTTGGCGGCCTGGAGTCTGTCTTTTAGTTTAGTTACATAGGAGACTTGTGTAAGAAGCTTAACAAACAAACGCCAGCGAGCGAGAAGTGCCAATATATCGACTTTGAAAGAAGCTAGATACAATGTGTGCTTTGTGCTTGTGTGGCAGTGGGCAATGTAATTTATTGACTGCACAAATTGTATATTGATTTAAGGAAGTTGACATACAAGTAAAGATCAACTGAAGGCCAGAGACACCAAGATAAGGCGTGTTTGTGTTTTACATCTCATCCATCTACATTCACTCACATTCATCTGTACGCCGTGACCTTTGACACCCACCCCTGTGCTTTTGAGGCATAAACAAGTCCCACTTCTGTTTGCAGAGTGTGTTTGCTCGAAACTGGCCCATGGTGTGAACAGAGTGTTAGCAGAGCAGCTAATTCAAGCCAAAAATCAAAACAATACCCAACACTTTCTTTATTACCTCCGCCAAGGAGGTAGTGTTTTTGGAAGTGTTTTTCTGTCCGTCTCTAATCGTCTTAATTCAAAAACTACTGAATGGATTTTGGTGAAATTTTCAAGGAAGGCCAGGAATAACACGAGGAACACGTTTCTTCACAGAAAGTGCTCATATGTAAACATCAATCATACCCATGCTAGTGTATAACATTTTTGAGACTATGTGCTGTGCCATGGTGGCAATAGTGTTGTTTCTGTGGTTTTGGTAAACTGTCATTGTATTAAGTTGATATTAATTATTTTCAATTGAGGTCATTAATATAAATCATAGACATAGGAGTCACTGTTTTCCCATAGAGGGTTCTATTTAGAGTGTATAGGGGAAATGAGCTGCCTTGGCGAAGGTCTGAGCTCTTTGAGTGCTTTCTAGTATTGTTCTTATTTTAGCTTTAGTTCTTATTTTTTTATTCTTATTTTTTGCTATAAATGTCTGATTTTGTGTTGTTTCTCGGTAAAAGTAAAATAAATAGTGCTGTATTACCCAACTTGACGATAAGGCCTTATACTGCAGTATAGGTACCACTGATATTTGCATTAAAGGATTTTCCTCAAACTATATATTTTGACATACTTTATTATATACCTCTAAAATGATAACTTGCCTGTCTTTCTGCATATTAGCATTTGATTCAGCAGTCTCAGTTTCCAGTCTGCTCCAAAATGCATGCCTCGTGCCCCATCAGAATGACAGCCTCTAATGCTCTGCCATACCATTAGCTTATGTTTCCCATGGTGCTTTGTGTTTGCCTTCTTGCCTGTGGGGATAAAATGACAAGTGTGGACCACCCATCTCTGCTTTTGGCCTCAGTGTTGTTCAAGGAATTTCCCAGATTTTAGCATCTGAGGCAATAAGCTCAAGTTTATGCTTGCAGCAAATTTAATGAACATATTTAGTCCAACAGGTAGACACAAAGAGATTAAGTAAAAGCAGCATCTGTGAAGGAGGACATTTTATATACACAACAGATATGAGTGTGCACGTCTATACTGCAACTGAGGTAACAATTAAGTAAATCCACAACTGACATTTATTGTGTCAACTGGGTCTATGTTTGTAAATGGATTTAAACACATATCTGAACAAAAGAAAGTTTAGAGTTCAAATGACAACAGAGACACCTTATCACATGATTTCCCAGCTGTGTTGTGAAGTGCTGCCTCTATCGTAGGGGAAATGTTATGAGTGCTGATATGAGGTGTGGGGTGAGCTGTGTTCACATCCTGAGCGTGTGTTTGTTCCTGCATTGACAAAGTCTGACATGTGTTTTTAACGTGTTGTGCATCCCGGTTGTGGGAGGAGGCTCTTACTCCTAGTCCCGCAAAGAATCTCTTGAAAATATGTGAACAATTTGTAAACAAAAACACATTCAGGACAATATTATCAAAGCAGACATGGACGCAGTCCTCTCTTGTCTCTCTGATGATTCCAAACACTTATGGGTGCACTCTCATATCTCCACAATGTCACATCTTCAATTTTCCGTTTTCAAAATACCTCTTGAATAAAGTGCTGGCCCGTGACCCTGACTGACCCCTCCCCTGACTGACACCTCCTTCCTCTGTCAATGACTTCCCGAGCGCTTCATATGAAGTGGGTGGCCTTATTAGTATAGGTGTGGTTGCCTATGTTCCATTTTTAAACAACTGCAATTAAGTCAATCTGCACAAGTTGGTCCTCAGTCAGCCACAGTGTCTGTATCTTACAAAGAACATACAATTACTAAAACATTATCCTTGTGACTGGAGATTATTTTTAGTCTATATTACAATTGTAGCAAGTAATTAGCAAATTTACAAAGACTATTAAAACCTTGATAATGAGGCTCAAGTTATCTGGAGTTCTGATCATGGGAGTGCAATACAGATCAGTACAGAGTCAGCAGGAGTCACACATGCTGACTGTTGTTTTTGTGTCTGTCTCAGGCCTCGGGCTGTATTTACTAGTGACACGCTCGCTCATGTTGCTCAACACAGCTGTGGTAAACAGGAGTGTTTAGATGCCCATGTCTCAACCTGTACACACTGCACTTGTTTAGAGGCCTGCCAATCACGAACTTTTATAACTCAGGTTGAACTGTGATTTGCTGTGCTGTCCAGTTTAGAGATCAAAGGGTAGGATATAGCACCGTTTGCAAGTAAAATTCTATTCTCTTCTATTATCATTTTCACAGTTGATGACATTAAGTTAAGATATGTTGAGTGCATGCTTTCTCAAATGACAAAGCTATTATCCACTGTACACAGGTTGTTTTTTCATCTATTTCTGTAGCTAATTACAATTAAGTTTGGCAATCCCTGTTCTTGTTGTTACGTCTCAAATGAATCAATCATTATTTTTAAAATTTCAGATATTTCATTTTTTCCCTAATACATTGCAAAAGATCCATCCCCAAGTGTTATATCTAACCTGAAAGATGTACAATTTTTACTTTCAGCAGAGAAAAGCTCAAGTTTTTATACCAAATACAGGTGTACAGGTATAAAAAAAAAAAAAACCAAATAGGCTTCAGATGTTCAAAATAAAATAAAATACGCACAATTACAAGCATGGTGCTCTGGGTCACACACACCAAAATGTTTCCAATCTGACTCAGAGAGAATCTCCTACAAAGAGAAGAACCTCCCATATTATTCAATACAAGTCCTATGTTATAATATGGGGCCTGTTAGCTGTGTGTTCTCCTCATCCTGTGGTCAAACGAAACAAAGTGGAGGAATGACAACCACAGATCTGAACACTAGAGACCTTAAAGATGGTGCGTACCTAAAATCATCCTCCGAGCTTCATGTTCACAGACGTTAATAAGCTTCTGTTTGAGACTTGAGACCAGGTGTAACTTCAGGATTAACACCTGTGGTCCGGTGATACTTCACTGCAGAGATGTAAAACTCACCAGACTTCTTCAAAACATGTCAATGTCTCCATGTGTTCTGATAAAACCTTGTCACGTATTGTAATAACATCAGTAGAGCCTTAAAAGTGAGGAACCTTTTTACGACAACAATTGTTTCCGGTAGGATTCAATTTGCAACCACCGCTCTTCTCAGGTAAAATACATCCAGTTATCTTAAGTCAGTGATGAGTACACATAACAAACACAAAAATACTCTCAAAAGTAAAGTGCTCAGATACTGTGGGTGTATTCAGAGCCACACCAACAGCTCATGCCACAACATGTTTCTTTGAGTGAACTGAGGTTCTTTTGTACAGATTCAGCAGAAAAACATCACATCTCATCACCTTTACAACCAAGAAATCCAGTCTGTGTTTACTGTTACATTTGGTGTTAGCAAATAATGATTTAGATGTTCAGTGCTTTTGAATAGTCTTAAGACTGCTTAGTTCCGCAGGATTAGCCACTATTTAATGGAAATGGTCTGAAGGGAAGAAATACTATTTTACTAATGATTCACTTTTAATCATTAATATGTGTTTGGACACTGTTTTTGCACTTTTTTGGAAGATACAATACCAGTCAAGTCCAATAGTGGATGGGGGTGGGTGGGTCTTATCAAACTCTTCCAGTTAAAGGCTCCTTCCACAATGCATCATAATTACAATGCTTGTTTATTAAATTGGATGTGCATTTGTGTATTTTTTGGATGATAGACTTCCTCTGAGATGTCATTTAATCTGCTTCCATTTGCCACACATCCTGGAAATCAAACTGAAGTCAACAAAGCCCAGATACATGTTTGATACAGAACTGTAATTCAGTAGAACGTGTGGCCATTCCACTTGTGTCCAGACTTTGCTGTTCCATTTCTGAAAACGTATCCAATAGAATCTAGGCAGGGCATGTGACTGTGGTTTCATCCCACAGCAGAAGGGCTTAAATTTGAGCTTGGAAGTGAGACTGTGTGAGCTAACCACACTGCTTAACCAGTCCGCACTGACCCGGGCTGACCTGTGGGTAAATAAGCCTGCGGTCCATTGATGCTACAGCTGCTGCCCTGATAGACAGACACAGCGGGTCAAAGAACAGAAGACGTATCGGGTCATTTCCAACCACAACAGTAACATTTTACCATCACCATTAGTCCCACAGCATCCAACGATGAATGTCAGAATAAGATTTGTGCATGTGTAAGCAATAAAGTGTGACTGTGCTGTTAAGTTGAAGGAGATGGTAGCGCCGGGTTTCTTTTTGCTGCTATGCGTCTGGAGCCAACTGGTCCATTTGAACCGATCCATTTTCACAGGCTGCTTTTATCCCTCACAAAGTCAAAATACCACAAAGAAAATGGGACGGGGCGGAGTTCAAAACACAACCCAAGTTTTATGTTCAGGCAGATTAGAAATGACTTTTTAAATGCCCCACGGTACGAGCTGCCCTATACTGGGATAATGAGTTTAATGTGTACGTTTTGGCTTTGGGTTTTCATTCTTCTTTGACTGATTATGAGGAGAGTGAGTTATGGCTGTTGGTGGCTGTAGACTTAAGTTTCCTGTATCTATTCACTACAAGTGTTTAGGTTGTATTATTTTAAAGTTGCATGTCTACTTCATGAGCACAGGGAATATACTGCACTTTCTACCATACCCAAAGAGTTAATTTACTTCACAGTTACGCTTATTCTGTAGCCACAAATGTCCTGACTGGGGCAGATTAAAACGTGGCAGCCATACCACTCTTACAGCCAAAGACAAAACACAACAATCATTTGTGGGTGAAATGACCACAACAGTCACAACATTATATATAAACTGTATAAACTGGTGCACCCTCTAGCTAAAAAAAATACTCACTAACCTTTGATTTTCCTGGTTCTTCATAAGGACAGGTTACTGTAACCTCCCGGGGATTTATCCGGTGAAATCTGATGCAAGCTTTGCCTATAAATCTGTCTCTGTTTTATGTCATCGAAGGGATCTTGAAGTAACATATTTTCAGGTGAAACGTTTGTCTAAAGTATAAAATGGAAAAAGCTTCAGGTTAAATTTTTACTTAATCTTTCACAACACAAAGCCACATTTTGTCTGTTTCAGCAGTTTCCCCTCCGTCCTTTTGAATCAACCCTATGATTTTCTGAACTCAATCACACTAAATCACTATTTTCCCCGAGAGGCATTAGTAGAACATGGTCTGACAGGCGTATAGAAGCATAATGAGCACTATTCTGTCTGTCTGCTGTGTGTACAACCTGGACTTCATATGCGTTTACTGTGAAATCTTTATGGCCATGTTTTGCTCCAAGGAAAAGTGGTTACATTTATCTCCAGAGGTGGTCCGACCTCAACTTAAAAAAACTCACATGTTTTAAACACATTTAAAAATCAGCGCTAGATAACACTGTTTGACTGCTAATCCAAACATTATTCAAAGATGTCTTAGAAAGTGGCATTTGTTCCCACACTTGCCAGAGCAGGAAAGTGTGGAGTCAACAGGACACATTCTTGGCCCTGCCCACATCACCTCCAGGAAGGCCATAAAGTTGATGAAGATTTACCACCGATGCTGTTGATAGATATATCTGAAGCTATCAGTCTGCCGCATGCCAGACCATGCGTATGACCTTGGTTTGTTGGAGATTGCTGATAGATTCATGTTGTATGCTGTCAATAAAGTTGGTCAAGATGACAGAGTGAGAAGTGATGAGGAGCAGCGGATAGAGAGCAGAGATTGTACTGTTCCCACATTGGTATTGCAACATTAAACATGCCCTATGTCCTTTGAGCTTCACCTGATGGACAGGCTGAAAGAGACGTGGCAACCATACCACGCCAACATCCTCCTTAAAGGTCCTAAATTATGCTTTTTTTGTTCACATTTCACAGTCTATTTTGATTACATTTAGGTTACCATTTATGTTTTGCAACATCAAACACACAATATTTCTCTAATACAAGCTGTTTTGTGGAGCTCCTACTTTGGACTCAATGAGAAACGGTCTGTTTCCAGACAGGACCAAACCATTTGTGCTGGTTTTCTGTGGTTTTTCTGAGATATAAACAAAGCCTTGACACTCTCACTCTCACAGCCAAACACACATCTTCTTCAGTCAGATGATTTTGAATGATGATGGCAACAAAGATCCTCTCTGTGTGTTTGTTGTCAGTGCAGGAGCAGAACGACCCACTTTGTGGTTTAGCCCCTAATTATGGGATAAATCTGTTTTCAGGACTATAGCTCAACATAATTAAGTACTCAAACATGCCCGAATGAAACAAAACACCAAAGTTGTGTTTTGTTTCATTCGGGTCTGTGTTTGAGGTCGAAACAACATTAGAACATGGTTAAACGCTCAGAAAAGTTGATTTGGCAGAATATAGGATCTTTAAACACAACCAAATATAACACTGGAATGACACTGACACATTCATACAGTAAGCATGACTGGTGAAGTGTCTTGCCCAAGAACACAATGTCAGTATAGTGTGGGGATTGAACCAAGCTTGCAGTTAGTGCCCTATACAATCCAGGTTGTGTCATTGAGCAAAAAAAGTCATAAATCACAGATACAATAACATTAGTAGTAAAATTAGTAATAGTGAGCTAAGATTTCTGAAAACTCTTGCAAAAAACAGAAACTATAAATTGACCTGTTCACATATTGACAATAGACTGCAGTTTTAATGATACCTGAAAAGACCGGTCCCAGTATGGACTCTGTGGGTTTTCCTGACACACCTATTTGATAATATTATAATAATGACCTTGTGTAACACAGGTTATCATAAGTCAATGCACCAGTGTAATGGTGTGTGAGTGTGTGCCACAAGTCAGCACATGCATCAGAGAGTGTGTCACAGCCTAATGTTTTTGGTGGGTCCTGTTTTGAGGGCACAGACGTTGAGTCACCATCAAACCTGTCACCTGCACCGTCCCAGTATAACCAGGCCCAACTCGGTTTGACGTAAATGTTGCTAGTTAACTCCCTAAGGCACTTTTTACTATTTCACTCTATTTTATATTGGTTTCATTGACGTGTACATTTCCATTGATTCATCGATTGATTTCGCCAACTGAATGTTGAACGGCCCCTAGTTTTTGGCACCAATGTCTAAAAGCCTATTGATAGCGTGAGGCCCCATTTTTAATACAGTCACATAAAACAACAAGCAGGAAGCATTATAACCAGCAGAGGTAGGATTTGCACCATGGGACCTTACTCTCAATCCAGCCTGTGTGTGTACCCCTCATTGGTACAACCACCCAGGCCCTGGAGAGTTTTACCTATGTTCAAACCATTAGGCATGCCTGACCTCCATATTGGAATAATAAATACAGAGCGGGGGCTTCTGCAGTGCTTCACCCAGGTTAATGCTTCTCTTTCAGCCTCGTGGATAAACACAGCTATTTGGGAAGTCTGACGAGTGGCAAACTGTGAAGTGTACACATATATTTCTTGTGGGTTGTTTGGGCTTTCACCAGTTTACACTTATAGACTGGTGTGAGAAAGTTTAGTCACACATTCTCTCTGATTGGTTACATGTTGCTTCTATACGTGAAACAAATGCTTAGTTGAACTGGCGCTGGACAGTTTTGACAGTGGATATCATGTATTTGTGATATCCAATCGTGAAAAGTCTCTTTAGCATGGCTCCCTCCATGGTAAACAGTCATAAAAAGACCAGTATTCAGTTGCACACAAATAGCTGGTCTATTCATAGCACTAATGTTAGCTGCCAGGGACAGCAGCAGGCTTTGAAATGCACTGTCGCCACTTGTAGAGTTATGGTATGTTGGAGGTAGACTGCACGACTCACAGATCTGCTCAAGGTGTAAAGGCATTCTCATAGAAATACCAGCACTACGCTAATATGCTCTTAGCGCTTCTTTTAGCAGTGAGATTTGAGTAGTCTAAATCTGGGTATGTAGTTTAGATTTAAATTGCCAGAATGAAATATATTCCTCCTGCAATTCTGTCTCCATCTATTTGCAAGAAGAATCACATACTGACAGACAAGCATCTGAATTTATTTAGCCCATATCCACTGACTACACGCATGTTAGACGACTTCAACAGTAAACTAAAAACACCTTGCGTTTGAATCTCTCAGTGTGCACAAGGAAGAATTCAAATATTTGACAGGTTATTTTCAGGCAGCTGTATATGGAAAAATCTTGAATTTGACAACTCAAAGCATGATATACCATTCAAGTGCAATAACCATCATGTTTCAGCACAGTCTTTGCTGAATCAAGTGTCATTATAATAGTCTGCAATTTGATTTTAATGTCATTAGCCAGATTTATTATTCTTCCAAAGGGCTATATTTGTTCAATGCTTTCAGTAGAGTTAAGGATACTCATAATGTATATGGTTGGTTTATGCATGAGGATGTCTATCTTGTATATAGTGTGTGCTTGACTGTGTAGCTAATAGTTGTGTTTGTTTCAGATAGTGTCCAATTCCTCATAGTTTTAAAGTGGAGTTATGTTTGTATGAATGCTGAATCTCTCTAAGTGCTGACCCTGGTGACTATCCAAGGTGTATCACATCTTGGAGCCAAAGCAGCTGAGAAAGACTTAGGCCTGTAACCCCTGAAGTATTATATAAGCTGTAGAAAATGAATCAATGAACTCTATAGTAAAATTATTAGTCACTTTTTATCTCTATACTCCACTGACTACATGAATATATACAGAACCATTATAACCCAACAGTCCATTACATTAAACACCCCTATATACTTATTACAGTGATAATCCCTGTCACATGAGCAGCCCTTCATTATGGCCGATGGAGGTGTCACTTGTCTCCCTGATGGTGCAAAGCTATTTTCCAAAACATTAACTTGACCATTACCCCCCAAAGACCACAGCTAGGCTTTGTGTGTAATTTAGCAGCATGCTGATTGATTGGTCTGTTTATTTTTTCATTGGGCCTGACAGGAATCCCAGACTTCAGCTCTAAAATACCTTGCAGATGGCTGGGTGCCCTTTGAAGGCCCGCCGTAGTTAACCTTTGCAGGAGAATAACAAAGCTCCACACAGGGCAGTGGATGTGGGGCTTTGATGTGGGTTCTGCGTTTGCTCGGGCCGCACTGGGAGCTGAACCAGGGACACATGAGTGGGGTCACGGGGGGCCACGACACACCCCGGGGGGACTATACCAACCTGGGAGAGAAGTGTTTTGGAGATTTGCAATGCTGTTTTATACAGAGTCTAATTTCAACTAGGCCTGTGCTGTCGTCTATAGGTGAAACGGCCCCATACATCTGCCCCATACATCTGCCCCATACGTCTGCTACAACTGTCATCAATGGGCACCTTAATCAGACATTGTGTGATTTCTAAGGGTTTTAATATTGTTAACGAGCAATTAAGAGGCCTCGCCCCCAGACCATGACAAACATGGGAAGGGTCAATTTGACTTTTTTTGATTTGTCTTGATGTTTGTAAAGAATATTTTTGCCAAATTTGGAAAATTCCCTAAAACTACATTCTTCTTTCAGTCTATAGGGGGCGCTACAGAGGTAACTGCCATCATATTGGTCAGATGTGTTCAGGGCCGGGGGGTAATTAGGTATTTCAGGTTAGAGCCTAATCGGGCAAAGTATGTGCACGTTAGAGGCTGTCAAATATACCTGAC